>BSBK01004061.1:52500-103240 GCA_027943335.1 Chamaecyparis obtusa | reverse complement strand
ATATATACATATATATGTATATATATATATATATGTATATATATATGTATATGTATATGTATATATATATATGTATATGTATATATATATGTATATATATATATATGTATATGTATATATATATGTGTATATATATATATGTATATATATATATATATATATATGTATATATATATACATATATCTATATACATATACATATACATATATATATTTACATATACATATACATATATATATATATATACATATACATATATATATACATATACATATATATATATATATACATATATATATATATATATACACATACATATATATACATACATATATATATATACATATATATACATATATATACATATATATACATATATATGTATATATATATATATATGTATATATATATGTATATATATATGTATATATATATATATATATATTGATAAGCAATCTATATAAGTATATCTAAAAATAGGTGAAGATAAATATATCATTTTAGATACAAGCCATAGGAAATAGTCTAGATCAAATAGGGATAATATTAGCATACATGAGATAATATGCTAATGAGGCAGCTATATTTTCCATAATTCTAACCTAAGTGTTATCATAAATGTATATATAAAAAAATATTCATATGAAGAAGGGGAAAATGTGTGAGTCTAATCAGATCATTGTCATCCCAAAATATTTCTGAGCTAATTAACTTAAAGTGATCCCATCTGCTCCTAAATTGGCCAATTGATCTTCTCTAGAATTAACCTCTGTATATATGTGATTGAATGTGATCTTTCTAAAGGATTGAGAAAGATGTAAATCCCTAGACAATGAAGCATTCAGTTTCCAGTTGGGTGTAGATCCTTTCCTAAGGGCATTAATGATAATAGCTGAATCCCCTTCAATCTCTATTTTCTCCAACCCTAGATTCTTGCACATCAGAAGTCCTTCAACAAGGGCAGATAAATTTCCCATGTTGTTTGACTCAACACCAATGGGACGGGGAAGTCTAGGAATTTTTATACCACTCTCATTATGTAGTCAACATCCAATCCCAACAATCCCATGATTACCTCTAGAGGCCCCATCAAAATTCATCTTGACCCAACCACTCTTAGGGGGTCTTCAGAGACAATTTTCTCTTTTGTGCTCAGTTTCTTTAGCCCCTTTTCCTACTAAAGGGGTGATCTTGAGCCCAATCCATCTCCCCTGCATCTTATCATCCCAGTAGGTCATCACAACATCCTTATTCTACATCTTCATTATTCTGTTGTTTAATTTTTATGAAATGGATGACTCAATTTTGTTTATAAGTTGTATCCAATCCATTTTATTTTCCTTAAAAAGTGACATATTCCTTTCTTTCCCTTAATTCCTAGACTATGATTGAGGGATCCATTTCCAAAGTCCTCCATAGAGGTAGTGTTTCATAATGATTGGCCAAGATTGGAACGTCAATCCAGAAATAGTTTTAGGGAGGGCAGTGCTCCATCCAAGTTTACCTCTTAGCCATTTTTGACACTAGTCTGCATAATTACAGTTAAGAAGAATATGATCTACATCTTCTTCATCTTCCTCACAAAGAGGACATCTGCTTGGTCCCTCAAAACCCATATTCCTAAACCTGTCATCCGTAAGAATCTTGTTATGTAGAGCTAACCAAGTAAACATGCCAGCCTTTGGCAAACAATATTTATCCCAACATAAATAATTGGGTATAGAAGTGTGGGATCTAAGTTGGTTGTTCACGAGGAGCATATAACCATCCTTGGTGTTATATTCTCCAGTCTTTGACCCATCCATACCAGGGAATCATTTCCTAAATGGGAGTTCAATTTCCTTTTTTCTTGGATCCTTACTAGCTCTACTTTCTCATGAGAAGGAATATCCATATCTACTAGGGATCTCCATTTTCATCCCCTGGATAAATCTTCCTCATCTACTTCAATATAATGCTTAACATATTTTCCCCATCTTGAATCTAGAACATTCTTAGAGATTTGGAAATTGGAATTTTTTTCCATATCTCTAAAGACTCCCCAAGAATCATACTAGAATAATGCCTACTCACCCCTACCTAGATTCCATGTCAATTTGTCTATAATAATCTTCTTGTAGTCTAGCATAAAGTTCAAAATGTGGGATCCTCTAGGAGAGGATTTTTCTCTAAAAATGCTAGAAGATTCCTGGCTTTTAAGATACTTATGAGAGAGGATCTTAACCCATTTCAAATAAGGATTCCTATACATTCTCCAAACCAATTTAGCCCCTAGAGTTTTTCTTTGAACCTTAATATTCTTTATGCTTCTCCCCCCTTCCTCCTTAGGTCTACATACCTTATCCCAAGCCATTAGGAATATTTTTTTCTTCTCACCAATGCCCTGCTAGAACAAATTTCTTAGATTTCTATTTAAATCTTCCTTAGCAGATGTTGGGAGGTTGATGCATGATAGATGGTAAATGAGAATTATCGATAAGACCGATCTAATCATATTCGCTCTCCCAGCAGAATAAAACCATATTCCTTTCCATGAGTCCACGTTCTTCTTGATTTTTTTTGTTATAGATTCCCATAATTTAGATGAGCTATTCCCTATATCCAGAGGAATCCCCAGGTATTTGCATGGCATCACCCCTTTTTTGAAGTTCAAGATATTGCAGATTTCCTTTTCTATTATGGGGTCAGTATTAAAGAAAAAGATTTTAGATTTCTAAGGGTTGATTTCTTGCCTCAAGACAACATAATAGGATTCTAGGACACCCTTGTAGAGAGTAGCCTCGTTCCTTTTTATTTTCCCACAAAGCATAGTGTTATCAATGAATTGTTGATGCGTGCTAGGCTCTAGTTTACTAGTGATTTTAATGCCTTTAATATTATCCTCCTCTCTAACTCTAGTAATTGCTCTCCCTAAGGATTTTTTCATTATTATGAATAAAAAGGGGGAGATGGGATCCCCTTGTCTCAGGCCTCTAAATATGCTAAAAACACCTTCTGGGGTACCATTAACTAGGATTGACATTTTGGGAGTGGAGATGAATTCAAAGATTAAATTAATCCGAGGTTTAGCAAAGCCAAAGGCTTCAAGGAACTTACAAAGGAAGCGCTAGTCGACCTTATCATAAGCCTTTTTGATTTCCAATTTAATAAGCATACTAGGTTCTCTATTCTTTTGAATGGAATGCATTGCTTCTTGTGCAATTATTACTCCATCATAAATGGACCTTCCCAGAATGAAACTAGTTTGTTCTTCACTATTTAAGAAGGGGAGTAATTTTTGTAATCTATTAGCTATAGTTTTAGTAAGTAGTTTATATATTGTATTACATAATGGAATCACTCTGAAATAATCTAGGCTCTCTGTCTTATCCATCTTAGGTATTGATGCTAAGAAGGTGTTATTAATCTCTTTAATCATACTGCCAGAGTTTTTGACACCTTCTAGGGCTTTTGTAACTTCATCCCCTATAAAGGGCCAATATTGGAAGAAGCCAGCTGGGAACCATCTGGACTCTTTCAACTTCATCTTTAGAAAGTATAGCCATTAGCCATTTGTTTTGGTTTGAGTTATTAGTTTTGGAATGTTTTTAATAATGTTCTTTTGGCCTTCTAGATTAGAGCCATCTTCATTATTGAAGATATTCTCAAAATAGCTAATTGTGAACTATCTACGATCATTTATGGATCCTCTAGAATAACACCATTACTCAACCTTATTTTGGTTATTCTATTAATTACCCTCCTATGTTTGGTGCTATTGTGGAAAAACTTGGCATTTTTATCTCCTACCTCTAACCACATGTTTCCATTGATTTTTAACTCTAGAATATCTCCTCCTTAGCCAATATATCCTCATACTCTCATCAATTCTTTTTCTTTCAAATATAGAGGCCCATCCATTCCTTTTTCAATGACTTTTGAATTTACTTAAGCTAATTTCTTTTCCAAATTGACTTTGGACTCAAAAATATTGCCAAAGTGTTCTTTATTCCATATTTGAAGCTTGTTTTTAATGATCTTTAATTTGTTGACAACCTTGTATAGCTTGGAGCCTGATACTTTTTCTTCTATCCACCATTGTTCAATTAATTTTAATACATTTTCATCTCTCAGCCACATTTGTTCAAACTTGAAGGGGCACTTTTTAGGCCCTATGTCTTCTACAATCCTAAGTTGAATCGGGTAATGATCTAATCCAAAAATTGGCATAATCTCGACCTCTAAGGTATTCCAAAAGTTCTCTAAACTTTCCCTTCGAAAAATCTATCCAATTTCTCAGCAATGTTGCTGAAGCCTTGCCTTCTATTATTCTAGGTAAATGTTTTTTCTGTCGTAAATTAATTTCCAAAAGATTGTTTCTCTTGATCCATTCTAGGAAATCTAAGTTAGCTCGCGACAATTTCTTACATCCTCCCCACTTCTTTGAGTGACAAGTCATGGCATTTAAATCCCCTCCAAGGATACATAACTGATCTAGAACCTTGTTTAAATGCTTCTCAATGTCATCCCAAACAAGTTTTTGTATCTTTGGTTTGGATAGGTCCATAAACATTTATGATAAGTGTTAGTATACAATTTGTCCTTCCGCAAATTAACAAACAATTCAACTCTAAATGCCTAGAAAGAAAGATGAACAATACTAACAGTTGGATGAATTATCATTAATTGATAACCCTCCTCTAAATTAAGAGGTACAACTCCCTCATGAATAGATATTCAATGAATTAGATAACATAGTGTATCTTTAACCCGAAGATACAAAAGGCTTTTTTGACATTCATCCATAAACATGAAATGAATGTGATTACAATAGAAAAGATTCTAAGAAAATAAACAAATGACCAATTGATCACCTATTTGGTCTTTCCAGACACAAAGAAATCAAAGAGACGTTAAATATTTTAATCACTAAGCACAATTACATAAAAAACCAACTGATTCATGATATATTCATAAGCTCGATTTGATGATGCAGAACAATACTCAAAAACATGATTGAAATGACAAACTAACCGATCTCAATCAGAGAAAATAATATTCATACACACAGATCTGATGTACTAATTTCTCTTTATTTCTAAATACAAAGCAAAATAACCTACAGATCATTCTACTTCTACAAATTCATTAAAGCTGCTCAAAAAATAAAACATATTCCTTTCCCTCTGTTCTCCCTGTTACAAATTTAATTTCTAAAATGCTCTGCCTTCCCTATAGCCAACTGACTCCCAAAGAGCAGAAACCTCAATATCTCTTTCTCTCCCATATTTATCCTTTTTTTTTTCTCACTAATGCTTATCAGTTATAGTAACTGATTCTTGAAAATGGGATGCTTCATAAAGTTTTTGTAAAAAAAAACTTTATGAGGGCTCACAAAACTTTTATGAGAAAGATTCACTTTACTTTCATATCTTTACAATGTTACGTGATATTTAATTTAAACCATTAAGAGACACATTTGGCATGTGGAAACTTTATTTTAGACAAAGCTTTATATTATGAATGAGATGCCTTCATCTGCATGCTTATCTGTCATGAAAAGATGACCTTTTGTGACTTTTATTCTGCTTAGACATTTCTTACCAGATTCAACCCACAGGACAAATGAAATTCTCATCTTCCCCATTATGCTTTCTATCCATATCTTAGTGGTTTTGGTTTGTTTTGAATAGAGTGTAGATTTCTCTTTTACAATCCATCTTTACTAAAGACGTTCACCTTCATATCTTCAACACAGGCTTTAGGATTGATGTATCGAAATCAGTATTTTTCCTGACAGAAAACTTGGGTCTCCATGCGGGGGGCATAAATTTGTTTTGCATCATTGGATCGACCTAAGTTTTGGATATGTTTTCCAAAACCTAGCTTTTTGCATTTTGACTAGAGAGATTGCAAAAAAAATATCCGAGTCAAAAGATATTGACTACTGTTTGAGGGTATATGTGACTGTCATTAAATCAGACTTGCCCAAATAATGTTTTCAATGACTTTCACAACTTTTGCTCTATTTCTTATTTATTTTGTTTAAGATGTTCAATTTCCTTTTTTTCTAATATCAATTTTAGCTTCAACAATGGAGATATTGATAAGAGCCTCTTGAAAGGATCCATGTGTTTCTATCTGCCTCTGCTCATCTGCAGTATGGAGTTCATCCTCATGCTTCAAAACATCTTCTTGTCTTGCCAATGCTAGTTTAGGTTCTATAAAATTAGGCCCATGGATGTTACTCTGAGAGGAGAATCTTTGAGGCTTCATTATATTTTCATGAATAACATCAAGTTCAATGGTTTTCTCATCTAACGAATGCTCTACATAAGTAAGTTGATCTGTAGAATTCTTCTTTGCAGCATCTGATTCATCTTTCATCCAACCATGTTGTTCTTCATATTGAATAAAAAATATAACAATTTTCTCATTACCAACTAGAATTGTGTTGGGCTCAATCCCTATGTTTTATAAGACAATGTCATAGTATGTCTTGGATATTTAAATCCTGGCTGTCAAAGCACACTCTGAACTGGTGAACTTGCACTTCAAAATCTTCATTTTGAAAAGTGAACTTTGAACTTTGCAAACTACATTTTGAACTTTGAACTTTGAACCTTGACGTTCTAAGTTCAAATTCAATACATTCTAGGGGCATTGCTTCTTCACCAATTAAGCCATTACAAAGACACCGTTAGTAATAAAAACCAACAGGAAATTTGAAATGTTTTTTTTTAAAGAATTCCTTCTATGGATGATCATTTAAAAGTTTGAATGTTGGGTGTTGAAAGTAAGCCAACAATAAGGAAACAAAGGTTTCTCCTTATACACTTTACCTAGCCACTCATCTAATTATATATGCATTCATCCATAGAGACCATGACAGACCATAGATTCCATATAAAAGAAATCCTGCTAGAGGCTCATTGAGCTCTTGATCCAATAGCATCCATAAAGCCAATTTTTTAAAAATAAATCTAAGTCTTCCTTATTCAATTTAGTTTCCTGGAGTAAAATGATGTCAGAGTTAATGTTAGATATGTAGTGTTTTATTAAGTGCTACTTGTTAGGTGCATTCATGTCCCTAACATTCCATGTGAGGAGCTTCATGATGCCTTGGGATGGACCTTCCCCTTGTTGGAAACAATTGTCTGAAGGAAATTGCTACTCAATTATGTATTGTCTTTGATGTCACACAATGTCATAGTCCGCAGCAACCAGTTACTACCGAGCTCAGTCGGTCTGCCAGACAGGAATATTAGTGCTTACCGAGTCCACTCGGTTATCAAAGAAAATCAGTGTTTACCGAGTTCACTCGGTTACCAAAGGAAATTTAGTATTTACCGAGTTCAGTCGGTTGTCGAAGAAAAGTTAGTGTTTACCGAGTTCAGTCGGTTATCGAAGGTAAAGGATTGTCAGTGTTTACCGAGTTCCCTCAGTCTCCGAAAGATTATAGAAAGTTATGGTCACCGAGCACTGTCGGCCCTTGAAGGATTTTTGCAAATAGAGTTTGCTTAATTCAGCCAACTGATATAATAAATAATGTCGATTTGACAAATCTAAAATCATATAAATAAAAGGTCAAATGTGAAAAGTAAAAAAAAAACATAGCAGAAGATTTACAGAAGAAAAGCAGGAAAGGTGTATGCGAATTTGTGAAGGATGTTCAGATATCCTTGAGGTGCAGCAGAGACTTATTCGATCAGAAAGGATCAGACTTATGCAGAATAGAGATCTGTAATCAGCAAGATAGTTGCATTATTATACAGGTCATTTTTCATTGTTACCTTCTTATCATTGGAACAGTGAATTCTAAATCTCTTAACCGAGTTGGTTTAACAACCATATTGTAAATCCTCTAACAAGGTGACAATTCCATTGAATTGTTTTCAAGACCTCTTACCAGGCCACTCCTAGCAGGGTGATTAAATCCTCTAACAAGGTCACACCTAACAGTGTGTTTTGTAACCTTTTACCGGGTTGGCTTCTAACCGGGCATCACTTCAGAAAAGTGAAAATCAGTATCTAGATACATTGGTGGTTTTTCCCATATTGGGTTTCCACGTTAAATCTTGTGTCTCTTGTGTTCTTAATTGCTTTCTCAATCATATACATGTGCTGATGAATATCTAAAGATAATTTTGCTAATACTTTCTGCATCTTCAATATTACTGCAATCTATTTACCGAGTGCTAAAACAGATAACATTGTTAAGATATCCTAAGGGATCTGGAAAGAATTAATTATGAAATGATTTATGGTTGACTGATTCACCCCCCCTCTCAGTCACTTCATCCATATTCCATCACCCCTTCCGTGCATAAAAAATGTCAATGAGTTTGGTCTGGCCTTCAACTGATCCATCCTTGATCCTAAGCTCAGATAAGGGCTTCCTTCCTCTTTTCTTACAAATCTTAGCATAGTCTTGAGTTTTATTTTCCTTCCCATGTTGTGCAAGACCCAGTATCTCATCCTCTTCTTCATTTTAAGACTCATTTAACCCTACCATAATTTCCTGTATATCTAATCCTTGAGAAGGGATCTCACTTTCAAGGACCTTGCCAATAAGCAACCTCTTTTGAAGGGTTGGTTCCTCCTCATCAACTATTTCATCTACAAATCTCTCAATAAGGTCTTCAGTTACATCATTATAGAGATAGTTCACAAGAGGAATAACCTCCTCTTCAACTTTATCTATTGTTTCTGATTCTGCTTTCTTCACTTCATCAATATGACTACCTTCCATCGTACAATGCTTGTTACCTAAAGAGGGCCTAGGAGAAATATACTAGTTGTTTGTTTGCCCCTTCAATATTGACAGTGAGCTGATATATACCACTGGCTCTAGTAGATCTTTGGGCACCATTACACCAACCATGATCTTGCCCCACTCTCTTCCCATTTTCTCATTTCCATCATCGCTAACTTCCACCATTTTGACTTTCTTGTCTAATTCTAGAAGTCTCTCCACCCCGTTTACTTTCCTTCCAATACCATCGTTGGGCATGTTTGGGAAATTGATCTCCTTATTACACATATCCTCAAATCCCATAATCTCCCCTTCTTCTCCTTTTCATTCACTTGGTCATCGTCTCGAGGAATGTTATCTTCAACCATGCATCCACCCCAGATAGTTGAACCTAATGTTGACCCCTTTAACCAAGGGAGGGATCTCAGGTTGGGAAGTGTCCATACTGAGTTCTACATCCCTCTTATTGTTAATTGAACCCTTAAAAAATTCTGGTTTGATGTTATTAGTAGTTTCCTTTATTATAAGTTCAATATTATTTAAAGATTTAACTTTGATATACATTTTCACTAGTATCACACAGTCAGAGTATGAATATATATATTTTCTTAAAATCCTACAAAATCTCCTAATTGATTGCCAATTTTCTTAATAATTACCTTATCCATTAATTCAATAGGGATTTTAGGGAGCATAATCCACCTATCTACCTTAAAATATTTCAACTCTCATGGATTAAAATTTGGGGTCCAATCTATGAAATTAAAATCATGCCCTAGATATTGAGGAGAATCGCTAGAGAGAAAAGCCTTTTTCAATTTAACACTATAACACTTAATATATAAGAAATCTTCAGGTAGCACAATTATACCTACTTGACTTTTATACCTTTCTTGAAACCACTCAGCTACCGTTTCACTAGAGGACCCCAAACCACACCATCTAGCAAAGATCTTGTAAGCTAAGTAGTGCTTATGCAATTCATCAGTGGTATCATTGTTAATATCAATGGTGATTTTATCTTCGAAAGACAAGGCTGGTGGTTTTTTCTCTAAATTTGTTTTAGTCGCCATATATTCGACCATAAGGTCCTTGGACAACCCAATAGCTTTATCATTCCGATGTCTTCCAACCATTATGGGAAAAACCCCACTACCATTTTTTGTTTAAATCAATATTTTTAAATCCTCTAGGGTTACCTCTCAGACTATTTGTGAGAGTTGATCTCAATGCTGGTTCTAGGGAAAGTTCCTCACAAAAATGCAGTAGATATAATCTATTGGAGTGATTATCCCAGGAAGGACACAAAGCAGGAGGAGGATGCCAAGATTGGGATGCCCTAGCTCTGACCTTTCTGGGTTTTTTGGATTTGACAACTTTCGATCCAATATTTTCAATCAAGTGAGGAAGGGGAGCCCAATCTTGATCAGAAAATGTAGAAGAAAATCCATTAGAAGCCTGTATAATCGCATATTTGGTTTTGCTAAAAAAATTATTATGTCCTAAGATCGCTTGTGAGATCGAATATCATGGCACATCCATTTTTCCTCGATGGTGATTGTGTAACATTTTTTAACATCAACATTTTGGATCATATTATATGATCTGTTATCGGGATAAGATTGAGCTAGAGAAGAGATCACCTAGCTCTATCTCATCCCAATAATGGACCATGGAGTATGATTTGAAACATTGATGTAAATAATTGTTACACAATCAAATATAACCATTCTTTTCTCTTGCTCAATCTCATATTGGTGATGGATCATGATGTATGATGTAAATATTGATATTAATAAATGTTACACAATCAAATTTAGAAATCTATGTACATTGATATCATGAACTATAAATAATTTATACTATCAAGTGTATGAAAAGGTGTACATTGAATAAACAAAAACAATATATGTAGGAGATTTAATAAGTGAAAAGGTCAAATACATAAGAATACAATACATACATTTCTTGAAAGATAAGTATTTAAAAATGCATTTAATGAATAAATAAATAATATAAGAAAAAAGTGTATATGTATTTATTAAAAAATATATTTGTTGACAAAAATGATTTATAAGTATAATTTTATATGTTTTGCATAAATATGTTATGTTAAATTTCACCATTTATCATTATGATAAGAAAGATTATTATATTATAATAAATAAAATTTACTAAATAGATGATAAAGAAAAGAAATATAAAATAAGAAAAAAATATAACAATAATAAATATACATAGGTTTTATTTTTTTTAGAAAGTGAAAAAAGTGAAAGTTAATAAATTCGTAAAGTGGAAAAAAATGAGGTAAAAGTAAAGAGTGTATACATACATATTGCAAACAAACATTTGCAATATTAGAGGAAGATGGGGAAGATGAAGTTGATTTAATATATGTTAAATTCTTATTTTTAGTTAAAGAGGATTATTTGTTCTTCTTAATGTAATTTAGAAAAAAAAATTGTTATATTAAAATTGTTATAAAAATTTTTTTCTAAAAAAATCATATTTTCAAATAATAGTTTTTAAAAAATATTATTGTATTTTATGATAAAATTTTTCAATTACAATCATATGGCCATTAAATTTAATTCTTGCATCTTTAAATCAATATTTTTCTTAGATCAAGTAATGCTTGTTGGAAATGACTTTATTTTGGTCTTTAACTAGAGTCAAGCATTAAAGAACATTTATTTTGCAAAACTTTCTAGACAAGATCCTTACCTTATCCCTCATGATGTTGGAATCTTACACTTAGCAAAACTAGTTTTGAACCATTTGACCTTACCAACAAACCAAAGATCTATTAACATTAACATTAGATTTTTTAATTTTTTAATATCGAATCAAAGTAATAACTATTATAAATATCTTAGATACATCTATCTAAAGAAAAGACCAAAGATATAATTGAAACCATTTCATTTACCTTAAAATTCTTTTATTTAACTTTAAATTACATTTACTACATACAAAAATATTTAAATTTTATTGTATCTACATTTTTTCCCCTCCTACAAATTTAAATCCAAAAAGAATATTTAGCATACATTGTAATTACAAATTGGAAAAATATTTTTTTAAAATATCTTGATTTTTATTTTATATTTATACATCTATCTAAAAACAATAATTATGACGAAAGCATATCTTTATTTTTATGGGATGTTTTATTTTGAAAATATCATGATTAATTAATCTTAATATTTTAGCCGATAGGCTATTTGTGGGAGCTTTGCTCCCTGAAAAAAAATTAGCAGTTTAGAAAAATTAGTAGTTTATAAGTCCATTTTCTCCAAAATAGAAATATTCCAACAAAATTCTCCAACAAATCTACAATCCATCAAAATGGAAACAACATTCTTTTTCCCTAATTGATTCTATTGTTAGATGTCTCTTTATAATTCATGCATCTTTGCAGATTCTACAATATGAATAATAAAATTTTATTATTATTCACAATTTTGTTATCTATTTTTTGTAAATTTTGATTTCCCTTCAACTAGATCTATTATGTACTATGCAACAGAGCTGCAATTTTTTATAATTTGTAGAAAAGATTGTTAAATATTTTTTTGAATAAATTTATGTATAGTTTATAGAAGAGGTTAAATGTCTTGATATACTGAAACTTATTTTTATAAATTGAGTTATACTCCCATTTCTTAGTGATTTTATTTCTTGTGAATAATTACAATTTGAAGAGAAGGTTATTCAATGCCTTAATGTACTTACAAAATTATATATTCATGTCTATGGCATTTTTTTGATGCAGAATAAAGTTTACTAAAATTTGCAAGACGGCTAATAATACAAAATGAGCTGGATGTTATTTATATTTGTTATTTGAAAAAAAAGTTAATTATCTCAAATTGTATTTAGGGATTTGAGAGAAACATCTTTAGAGCATCTCTCATAGGAGAGGGATAGTATGGCCAAAATTGTTGTTAGAAATAAGTCTTAAGAAAATTTATGTGATATATTTGCAAAGGCACATGGAGAATTTGAGATTGGTTTAGGAGAGGGATAGTATGGCCAAAATTGTTGTTAGAAATAAGTCTTAACAAAATTTATGTGAGAATATTGTTATTTGCAAAGGCACATGGAGAATTTGAGATTGGTTTTTCTTTAGAGGAGAGCATTCTTTGTACTCATAATAGGAGCAATAGAGAAGAGTTTTGCTCTTCTTATCTATAATATTCATTTATTGACCAGATTTTTTTTGTTTGAAAAGGCACATAGAAAATTTAAGATTGATTTTTCTTTACATAAGAACATTCTTTGCACTATATAATAGGAGCATTAGAGAAAAGTTTTATTTTCTTATTAATTAAATTCATTTATCAATCAGCTTTAGAAAAAAAAAAGGAATTCATATATATCAAAAATTATATGATCTTAAAATTTGTATATCCTTAGATATCAAGCTGGAATTTGTCCTCATAAAAATATGTTTTGGTTTGTAGAGTTTTCATATTCTTTTTAAGGATTTATTTCTAATATGGTTATATTAATTGCGTTGGCAATAAAGAATTACATGTAATTTGAAATTAATATAATTTTAAATAAATAATGTATATTTTTTTTTATAAAAAAATAGCAATTTCATTGGTTCTTTCTATTATCAAATTAAAAGTAGATATAGTAAAATAGTTTAATTGATTGTTATTAAATATGTATGTTAATAAAATAAAATCTTGGAATGTGAAAATTTATTGAATGGTATAAATTGACATTTTATATTTGAAAAAAATTATTATAGACAATATAGTATTTTATTATGTAATATAAATATATATGTTATTTTATTTTAATAAAATTAGAATATTTAAAAAAAGAAGATATAAATGTTTTAAATTTTAAAATATTTCTAACTTTTTAAATGTTTCTAAATTTTAATGATCATTATTTATATATTTTTATATTGTTTATTATATAATTAGAATATTTAAAAATGGTAAGATATAAATGTTTCTAAAATTTATTGGGTATAGTTTATATTAATTTTATTATTTTTTGAATTTCAAATATAATATAATTTTAGTATAATTTAGTTATTTTACTTATTTTTAATAATATATTTTTAGTTGACTATAACTTATATTAAATTTAGTATTGTTTTTGTTTTAGATAAAATCAAATCACCTACTCATGTTGCATGCACACAAAAGCATGCGACTGCTAATTTAATATGTAAGAACTTTTATTAATATAGTGACACTAATACACTACACCCAATATTACAATACATCCAACAAACTTTCTATAAATAAAAAGAATTACAATACAACAATCCAACAAATTATAGGCAAAAAAAGGAAAATCCAGATGAAACAACCCTAACGAACAAGACAAAATCAGATTCTTAAATTTTCCAAATCCCAAAGCAATTTAAAACATGTACTGTCATTTTTTATTTTTATAGATTCTTAAACTTTTATCGTGGACCGAAGCATTTACAGCGTAGTTTCCGCGTTCGACATCAGAAATTAATTTTAATTTAAAATTAGGCGGATAACTTTGCACATTAACGACTAATTCACATATACAAAGTCGCACGCTAAAGAAAATTTGACTGTTCGTGCTTAGCATGCTTGAGAGAAAGTCCCACAAAACGACATATGAGAATATGTTACGGAATCTCAAATAAAACGAGACAATAAAGACAAATTTCGGCATCTTCGGAAAAATAATTGTGGACGTTTTCAACTCAGTCTTCTTATAATACGGTGGATCGAGCCTCCTTTATATACTGGTCTTTTTCCACTAACGCCTATTCATTAAGTAGGATAGCAAATCTTTAAGGCGGGTGCGTGTGGGACTAATCAGCTAAACAGTGCAAAAGCACAAAAACATACCAAATTTTTTGGTGGACGTTAAAAAAAATTTTTTACTTACAAGAAATGGCTCAGTCTTTGATTTCTTCCGCCAATTCTTTTATCGTAAGGTCTGGAGTTTCAGAAGTGAATGGCAGAACAGAGTTCAACAGATCTCGACCATTTTCATTTTCCTCCTCTAAGCAGGGGAAGAGGCAATGGAATAAGCACTCGGCTGGTTTGGTTTCGGCTTGTCTTGGAGATTCCAGGCGTTCTTCTCCACCTGCTGCTACAGGGGCTGCCACTGGTATGCTTGTTTACAGTCGATTTCGAGTCGAAAAAGTGTAATTTGAGAAATTTGGGGGGTTGTATGGAAATTTTGGAATTAAATTGTGTTTGGTTGTTTTGTTCGATGTTTTGAATCACATTCAGTAATTCATCTAAATTAAACTATATTTGTTTATTTGATCGATGTTTCAAATCACACTCTGTAATCTATAATAAAAAATGAGTTGGATAGAAGATAGAGCCTTAAAAAAGTTAAGATAGTTTAGAGCAACTTGGGTTATTTTCTGGTGCTCTTTCTGTTATGAGTGTATACTGATTGCTTGACATCTGTTTCAGCTTCTACATCGGTGAAACGAGAGTACCCTCCAGCAGTTTGGAATGATGACGTGATCAATTCTCTGATATCAACTTATAAGGTATTGAGTTTTGTGGATTATGGTTGTTTTTGTGTTGGGTTCTGGTTGAATTTTCAGGGTGGTTATATTAAAGTTGGTTTCTTGTGGTTTAATGTAGTCTGCAGATGTAGCAGAGCAGGAGAAAAGGGCTGAGACATTGATAGCGGAGATAAAGGGCATGTTTAAATCAATGGGGGATGGTGAAACGAATCCTTCTGCCTATGATACTGCCTGGGTCGCCAGGGTTCCTGCTGTAGATGGTTCTAGTCGCCCACAGTTTCCTCAGACGCTTCAGTGGATTCTGCAAAACCAGTTGAGCGATGGTTCCTGGGGTGAAGAATTGTGCTTCTTGACATATGACCGTGCTCTGGCTACTCTTGCCTGTGTTATCACGCTCTCTCTGTGGAATACAGGGGAAGAACAAGTGAAGAAAGGTTTGGAACTTTGAAAACTGAGAGTTTTATAAAAATGGTTCTTGGGATTGACAGCTTTTTATCAGATGATCAAAGATTAGATTAACGGATAGTGAGGGAATTACAATTGTCCTATTATACAGGGTCTTAGATACATTTGACGATTTCTAAAAACTTATTATATATTAAGTTTATTTAATCTTGTATTTTAGGAATAGAACACAAAATCTTGCTATTACAAAATGAAACAGCAAGTGTTACAAGCAGTGTTCTTGCTATTAAAAAAAAAAAGCAGCAAGCGTTACACTGCTTGTATATTAGAAATAAAGGAAAAACTAAAATTAAAAAACTAAGTGTTGAATTTACAAAAAAATTGTTCTTGAAATTTCGCAGATCCACTCATATCTGAAAAATGCAGGTGTTGAATTCATAAAGAAACATGCTGAGCGAATGGAGGGAGAAGCGGACAATCACAGGCCAAGTGGATTTGAGATTGTTTTCATTTCAATGCTCAATGAAGCTAAGACTTTAGGATTGGATCTCCCTTATGAACTGCCTTTCTTCAAGCAGATTAATGAGATGCGCGAGACTAAGCTTAAAAAGTGAGTTCTTGTAATTTCTTGAATCTATCTTTCAATTTTACATTTCTCTCAATTGAATTACGTCATCTGACGATGTCTAATATTTTGATGGGTGTTTCAGGATTCCCCTGAATGTTGTACACGCCATTCCAACAACAATTCTGTACTCGTTGGAGGGGTTGCAGGAAATAATAGACTGGGACAAGATAATGAAGCTTCAGTCCAAGGATGGATCCTTCCTTAGCTCCCCTGCCTCCACAGCAGCCGTATTCATGCGCACAGGAGACAAAAAGTGCTTAGACTTTTTGAGCTTCGTTCTCAACAAATTTCAAGATCATGGTACAAATTAGTAGTCTTGATTTTGCTTCATTTGTAAAAGTAGAAGTTGAATTGAGGTGGGACTGACATAATGGGTATAAACTGCAGCTCCTTGTCACTATCCTCTTGATCTCTTCGAGCGTCTATGGGCTGTTGACACATGCCAGCGTCTGGGAATCGATCGCCATTTCAAAGACGAGATCAAAGAGACTCTGGATTACGTCTACAGGTACTTTGGCTTTTTCAATTTGTTAATATATGTGACAATGCTCATATAACATTAATTATAAGCACAGTTAAATTGGGTAGGAATTTCAATTAATTAATAAGTATTGTGCATTCAGAATATCGTATGAACAACTCTCTTCATATTAATTTAATTTTAAATTTTGTTGTTTAAAGATATTTAAAAATATCTGGTTCTTTATAAATATAAATTTTAAAGAAATGAAGTTTTCACGGTGCATAATGATTTAGTTTGTAGTTTAATTATGTGGGTAATTTCTATTCAATGGTATTTCAAATCACACTACAAGATCTAACACGAAAAAAAGAGAAGAGTGATAAAATGTACATCCAATCAAAATTAAAAATTTGACAACTACATACTTTTAATTACTATCATCAAAATGATAAGTAAGAAAAAAGAATGATAGATCATATAATGTGAAACTTTCACAATTCAAATCAACTAATAATCATTTCAATGTACTTGAAGCCTGGTCCCTGATCCATTAATATATAAGAACAAGTTCATAGATTCAAGTATTGCGCCAACATTATTGACCATGTTAAAAAATTTACTCAATACACTGCGATCTTATAAAACTACTCCAATTCCTAAAGTCTTAAAAAAAACTAATAATCACTTCAAATCCTGCTTGCTTTAGACTGAGGTACACATACAGCTCATTGTTGACTCTGATAATTATTTAACAGCTATTGGAACGATAGAGGCATCGGATGGGCGAGAGAAAATGCAGTTGGTGATATTGATGATACTGTCATGGGCCTTCGCCTCCTCAGACTTAGCGGATACAATGTCTCTTCAGGCAAGAAAACAAAACAAAAAAAAACATATATTACAGACACAGATCTCTTCTTCTTTCCTTGTTCAAGCCCATCTCAAAATGCTGAATTGGTTCTCTGTTTATTCTTTTTCCAGATGCACTGAAAACTTTCAGAGACGAGAATGGAGAGTTCTTTTGCTTCATGGGTCAAACACAGAGAGGAGTTACAGACATGTTAAACGTCCATCGCTGCTCACAAGTTTCATATCCAGGCGAAACAGTCATGGAAGAAGCAAAACAGTGCACGCTCAGATATTTGACCAACGCTCTTGATAATGTCGGCGCCTTTGACAAGTGGGCTCTGAAAAAGGATCTTCAAGGGGAGGTAGGCAGCCGGAATTAGCCTGGTCAAAAGAATTTTATATCGTTTTATCCTCATCCACTTAAGGATAAGAACAGTTCATTCAAGCTCTACGTTGAATATAATAATATTATAGATTCAACCATATAATTTGTTTTGAGTGAATGTTAGGTTTTTTTGAAATTTTCAATATCTGTTTTTCATGATTTGTATATTTTGTAGTTGAAAACTACAAAAAATTTGTAAAAAAATTACTGTATTTTTACAAATCTGAAATTTTTTTTTTGACTTTTTTTGTCTTTGATATATTCTGTTTAGAACTTAGCCAATGCCAAATATTAGTGGCCAATATAATAATATTCTTTGACTTGCAGGTGGAATACGTGCTTAGATATCCATGGCATAGAAGCTTGCCAAGACTGGAGGCAAGGAACTACGTAGAACAGTACGGTGCAAATGATGTCTGGCTTGGAAAGTCCATGTATCTGTAAGCATCATTCTTCCCTCACTCAATCTTTTGTTTGTCTTTCCTTGACTACCTGGTTAGGTGTCTATTTTTAATTTTGACTTATCCTAATTGTATTCTCTGATTGTCAGGATGTATAACATAAGCAATCCGAAATATGTAGAGCTGGCCCAAATAGACTTCAATAAAGTTCAATCAGTACACCAAAAGGAAATTCAGGAGCTTCAGAGGTATGTTGTCTGTCATTAAAGCTTCAACAGTGATCTTGTTTCAAAAGAAATCTTTTGGTTCACATTTTGTGATCTATTAAGATAATTCAAACAATTTAAATTAGGCAAATGATGATGAATTATCGTGTTATTGTTATGTCTCTAAAGGTGGTGGAAATCTTCTAGATTCACAAAGCTCAATTTCACTCCTGAGCGTGTGGTCGAAATATATTTTGGAGTGGCGGCAACCATGTTTGAGCCAGAGCTTGCTACACTAAGAGCTGTTTACACCAAAACTTCAATCATTTCTGTCATTCTCAGCGATCTCTATGAAGCGCAGGGGTCAACCGACAATATAATGTTGTTCTCTGAAGCAGTCAAAAGGTTTGGACTTATGCTTATTCAAATTATTGTTATTCAAGGATAGAGATGTCGATATCTATATAATTCAACTCATTTAAAAAAAAAAAAACAATTCCAATACAATTTTCTAAATCAAGTTGGGTATTTCATCAGATGGGATATGTCGCTGGTGGACCGCATGTCAGAAGAAATGAAAATCTGCTTCACGGGCTTGTATGGAACAGTCAATGAAATCGCAGAGGAAGGAAGGAAGAGACAAGGACGTGACGTGTTGCCCTACCTTCGAAATCTGGTATGTATTCATAAGACCAAACTGAGCTCTCATATCATAAAATGTAATCCGAAACATTGATCCAAAACAAATTTTATACACTTGAATCCAGAAATAATACTTATTAATCATTATAGCTATAAAAATCTAATATCCTTAACAAAATTGAATCTTTTTAGTTTGCTTGTTTTTCTTAAGGCCTTTTCTCAGCTTTTTTGTCACGTGATTTTCCAGTGGGAGGTTCAGCTGGATTCCTACACGAAGGAAGCAAAAATAGCTCAGGCCAAATACATGCCTTCCTTCCAAGAGTACATGGAGAATGCCAAAGTATCAATGGGACTAGCCACCATAGTTTTGACCGCAGCACTTTTTACAGGAGATCTTCTATCAGATGAAACTCTTTCAAAAATAGGCTATGATTCCAAATTTGTCCAATTAATGGTCTCAACAGGGCGTTTGGTTTGTGATACAAAAACTTACCAGGTATTCTTTGTCAATCTCCTCTTCTCCCTTTCATTTTTAAATAATTTTAAGACTAAAACTTTTGCTATTTGTAAAAGTATATTAATCTAAAATGTCCAGGAAACAAACTGATTTAGCTATTATCATAATATCATCATAAATAATCAAATATCTACAAAGTATATTAATTTTTGAATGGTTGTTGAAAATGCAGGAGAAACAAGAGAGAGGTCTGCCTTCAGCCATACAATGTTACATGAAAGACCATCCTGAAATCTCGGAGAAACAAGCATTAGACCATGTCTACTCTCTTCTGCAGAATTCCCTGCTGGAATTGAATTGGGAACTTGTTAACAACAGAGAAATGCCAGAGACTTGTAGAAGGCTGGTGTTTAACACATCAAGAATAATGCAGCTGTTCTACATGGAGAGAGATGGGTTTATTATGTCCCATCTAGAAATTCAGCAGCTTGTGAGAAAGTGCCTCTTCGATCCAGTGGCAGTATAGAAATCAAACTAGACAAAGACTAGCATTTTTTCGTAAGATTTTTTTTTTCTTTATCAGGCAGGCATATAAAATCATTGATGGGTCCCTCAGTAACTGATTTATCTCTCAAAATTCTTTTTTTTCCTTGAATAGTTCAGACTTCCATCAATTCGCTGCAAAAATAAATGCAAGTTGTATAGGTTAGGTTAGGTGAATCTACTCATGCCTGATATGACCCTCGCTATGAGAGGGGATTTGGGAAGACTTTACACTCACAAATGTGGGTTTTATCTACGCTAGTTTGTAAATTTTCATATCAGTTTGAATAATTATTATACAGTACTCACATCAAATGTTTTGGTGAACATTTTTATATGTTCTTTTCTAAAGCTCTTTATTTTATTCTTAAATAAAATCTCTCTGTCATGTTTATAGTTTTGTTGACTGCTTCCAATTTATGGGTTTGATATTTATTTATATTATATAATTAAAATTTATGTAAAAAGAGATCAAATTTAAAAAATCTTTAACATTCATAATAAATCTAAATAATATTTTCTAGTAAACTGAAATTTTCTATTTTTAATTGGATAAGGAAGAAAACAACAATCTTATCCTTTTTGTTTTTATGACATGATACAAATAAAAACAATGGTGCCATTGTATAGTTATATCTCTTGGCATAAGAAATCATCAAGTACAACCCCTGCCCCCATAGTTAAAGATTGGTAGTTGAACTTGTTAAGTTCCATTTAATACTCTTCCACCTAAAAGCATGCCAACTTCCCTAAAGAAAAATGATAAGCATTTAAGAATAAAATTGACAGTATAATCATTGAGATTGATCAGGTATAAAGTCAACAGAGTCAAAATAATATCTTTATAAATTCTTTCCATAAATTTGCTGCAAAAACAAATGCAAGTTGTATAGGTTGGGTGAATCTACTCATGTCTGATATGACCTTCACTATGAGAGGGAATTGGGAAGACTTTACACTCACAAATGTAGGTTTTATCTACGCTAGTTTGTAAATTTCCATACTAGTTTGAATAATCATTATACATATTCACGTCACATATTTTGGTGAACATTTTTATGTCCTTTTCTAAAGCTCTTTATTTTACTCTTAAATAAAATTTGTCTATCATGTTTATAGTTTGTTGACTGCCTCTAATTTATAGGTTTGCATATTTATTTATATTATATAAATTAAATTTATGTAAAAATAGATCAAATTTAAAAAATCTTTAACATTCATAATAAATAAAAATAATAATATTCTTTAGTAAAAGGAAATTTACCATTTTTAATTGGATAAGGAAGAAAACAACAATCTTATCCTTTTTATTTTTATGACACGACACAAATAAAAACAATGGCGCCATTGTATAGTTATATCTCTTGGCGTAAGAAATCATCAAGTACAATACCTGCCCCCATAATTAAGGATTGATAGTTGAACTTGTTAAGTTCCATTTAATACACTCTTCCACCTAAAAGCATGACAACTTCTCTAAAGAAAAATGATAAGCATTTAAGAATAAAATTGACAATACAATCATTGAGATTGATCCTATAAAGTCAACACAGTCAAAATAATACCTTTATACATTCTTTCCATAAATTTGCTCCAAAAATAAATGCAAGTTGTATAGATTAGGTGAATCTACTCATCCTTGATATGACCCTCGCTATGAGAGGGAATTGGGAAGACTTTACATTCACAAATGTGGTTTTTATTTACGCTAGTTTGTAAATTTTCACACTAGTTTGAATAATTGCTATACAATATTCACATCAAATATTTTGGTGAACATTTTTATGTCCTTTTCTTAAGCTCTTTATTTTACTCTTAAATAAAATATGTATGTCATGTTTAAAAATATGTTGAGTGCCTCCAATTTATAGGTTTGCATATTTATTTATATTATATAAATAAAATTTATGTAAAAAGAGATCAAATTTAAAAAATCTTTAACATTTATAATAAATAAATAAATAAATTCTTTAGTAAAAGGAAATTTACCATTTTTAAGTGGATAATGAAGAAAACAACAATCTTATTTTTTTAAATTTTCATGACACGACACAGATAAAAATAATGGTGCCATTGTATTGTTATATCTCTTGGCGTAAGAAATCATCAAGTACACCACCTGCCCCCGTAGTTAAGGATTGATATTTAAACTTGTTAAATTCCATTTAATACACTCTTCCACCGAAAAGTGTGACAACTTCCCTAAAGAAAAATGATAAGCATTTATGAATAAAATTGACAATACAATCATTGAGATTGATCCTATAAAGTCAACGCAATCAAAATAATAACTTTATAGCTTATGTCCTTTATAAATTTGCTTTATCTAATTAATTAATAATAATGTCTCTACTAAATCAAATAATGGATGGACCACCTAAACATAATGATCTCCTTAATGATAGAGCCCGAACAAATGAAGCGTGTCCCTTCGTGGATGTGATGGTTAACCTTCTTAGAAAGATGTTTTGAGAAAATATTATTAATAGGTTGGTTAGAGGGAATTTAACTTATATTGAATATGGTTAGACTAAAAAAGTATAAAAATATTATTTTGAATAATGAAATATATATCAAAATTAAGAAGATATAAAGAAAATATTTAAATGATTGAAATATATTATATAGCAATTCTAGAATCTACAATGTTAGAAAAGAAAGTAATAATAAATATGAAAAATAAATAATAATTCACTTTTAGTTTAAATAATATTCTTTTATTTATATAAAAAATTGCTCATTACAATTTTTTTGATTGAGGTATGAATTTAACTAAATAAACATTATAAATTTATTTATAGTAACTTAAATAATCTACTCATTTATTACTCTAAAATTTATGGCAAAAACAATAATTAGATTCATTTAAATTAATAAATATTAAAAAAGTTAACTATAATATATATATCAAATCAAATGATCACATCCATAAAGTATAGAAAGATCTAAGAACTTTTTAATATTCAATAAAATAACATTTTAATTGCTATAATATTTAATTAATATCAATGTGGATGATAGTTTATGGATTGTATAGTCTTAAAAAGTAAGCACTTACTTTTGTGTTCATTTGGGACCACTTTTTAGCTTGCTTTAGTTTGTTCCTTATATTAGGATCTCACATTGCATTTAATTGCATGAATTATTTAAATCAAGGTTCTCTTTCTTCTTTATTCTTGCTCAAAACTTTAAGTTGGCTCTAATTTCTATGCATATTTTCCTATTTTCCCATCCATTCACAATTCATTTCCAGGTATGTGCAAGATCATGAGGGGCCAAAAAGTGGCGATGTGAAAAATATTCACTTTTCACTCGTCCAAAAGTGCATGAAAATGCTTGTTGAGTTTTTAGTAGGCTTGGGTGTCAGTACACTTGGGCAAACCTGACACCAAAGCACAGGCTTAATCGGGTACCCGAAAAAATATCAGGTACCCAAAACCTGTGGCATAAATCAAAACCCGCGAGCTATTTTCCTCATTTCTCCTCACGTTTTGGGTTTGGAAAATGACTGCAAATATCATATACACGATATTTTCAGGTATCTGATTTCCACAAAAACAAATTCGATCTCCAAGGTATACGGTAAGTAAATTCTTTGTAGATTTTGATTGTTTTATTTCATTTTGATGCTAAATGTAGTTTTTTTGGTTGAAATAGGGTTTTGTATTTATTTTTGTAATAATATGTGAAATTAAATTGAAATTTAGATTTTTTATTTATTTAATCAAGCATGGCTGACAACAATGAAGAAAATAACCCTCCCGCACCAAATAACAATCCCCAAAACAATCCCCCATCTCAAAACCCTCGATCTTTAGAAGATTTGATACAAGATAATTTGAACACAATACGAGGTTACAAAACACATGTCAGAATATACCTACATTAGGTCCCATGCTTTCCACATTAAATACTATTGTTGAAAATATTGACACACTCACGCAACAACATAATGATGCTCTTCATTGGCGTGATGATATACACGCCCAATTTGATGACGGGCTTGACCATGATGGGATTGCGGCCCTTAATATAAGTAAGGAAGATATAGCCTCTCTTTTTGTGAATCCTAAAATTGGATTACAAGTTGACCCCAAAAAGCCCAAATTATCAATAAAATGGTGCACAAATGAAGCAATGCGCACACACTTTTGGGATCGCTGGTGGATGGTTTTTGATAAACCACCCCATAGCAATTTAGAGCTCCCTTTCTATTTCATAAAAAAATTGTATACTGAGTTTATGCTTGGTCACAATGTTAATTATTGGAGTATGAGGCCCAACATGGGCGTAGGTGGAGGATATCTTCAGATTAGGCCATTTTCCCAATGCAAAAAGGCCACTGCCTTTGTCCCCCCCATTGATGTCACACCCCCTCCTTAAGTGCAGCATCCCGATATCATTGCAAAGGCTACCTCACAAACTATTAGGGCCATTCATTTGCTGAGTGATTAGTTGATCATGTAGACCAGGCCAGTGTTGCCTCCTGGTGTGGATGATGTTGGTGCATCAACATCTCATCGGAGTTCACATGTATGTGAGCCCCATATTTGCATTATATGCAAGAATATGTGCCTCAGACCGCTTACTGATGCTGATACATATCAGTATGTTATTGATGAGGAGGATGTGGGAGACGCAGCTACAGAGGCTACAACACCTCATGGAGCATCTACATCTCATGAGAGTGCTCAGGAGGTGTACACAAAGGCATGGACTCCTGTTGATATGGTAAGAGTAAACATTATAAATAAATTTGTCACATGACTTATTTAAATTATTTATTTAGATTAGTTTTAATGATTGCATGCACTTATGTATATATATTTTTTCCATTTATGTTCAGTTGATGACACAGGAGGAGTTGAGACAGGTGGATGAGTCCACAGCTTCGACCATTTCATTTGGCCTTGATGCTTATATAGTAAATTATAAATTATGTACCCATTAGTTTTTTTTTATATCATTTGGTGTACATGCTTAAATCTCTATCAATTAGAGCAATAAAATTCATACATTTACTAATATATTGTCATCTTATTGTACTCTTGCAGGCTACAACTGATGTCAGTGGGGGGCATGAGGGGGTTCCTTCATCAGGTGTCGACAAAGGAAAGGTAATTAATTATTTAAGATTAATTATGCATGCATATGTATGCCACTTGTGTGTAGTAATAAATATTTTACTTGAATTTATTGTATAGGGTGTGGTTATCGATGATGTTCTGACATGCGTTCGGGAGCCTAGGCTGACAGGCATCTCAATTCAGAGTGATAGCCCGATTGTATGTAGAATTTTACATATTGTTATTTGTATTTTGTAACTAGGGTTGTTATGATGAAGTACATTTATATATAATTGACAATCTTTTTACTCTCATAGGTTACTCCTAGTGTGAGGGAGGGCCCACGAGAATCTTTCATATCTTTGTTGACCCAGCCCACTATTCCAGAGGAGGGATCACCAGATGTAAGTTTTAATTTTAGTTCAAATCATCCTGTTTTGTAGATTTATTACTCTATGTTTCACCACTCTACTAATCTCATTATTGAAAATATATATTTATAGGTCAGATTTGGTATTGTTGGCATGGTCCCTTGGCTACCAAGGACTTATGCTAGGACACCTGATCATGGTAGGCGACCAAGAGGCTAGGTACAAATATTTGTATTCAATTATAATTTTAATTAAATTAGTGTTTGAATTATGAATTATGAATTATATATGTGTGTGTGTGTGTGTGTGTACAAATCATATAAAGTAAGCAATCTAACTTGGGTTTGAACTCATTTTTTATGCAGGATCAATCAGAGCCAAACACTTCTTCAAAGATGCTACATTTTGATGATCCCCCTACGACATAGGATGTAGTTTTAGTTTTGTGGTCATTTAGAGATGCCACTTGGCACATTTTGAGATGGCATATATGCCACATTGCACACCTTGAAACATTGATTTTGTAGACATTTTGAAATGGCATGTGCCATATTTGTATATGGAGATACTTTTGATACATTTGATACTTTCTATATATAGAACATGTTCATTTTTATGTTATATTTGCGTCATCTTTTGTATACATATTTATTATTCATGTTTATGGAATTTAATGGTGAAGTTACATCTTGACTATGATTATCATTATGATTTAAATTATATCTTGTTGAAGTTATATTTGTTTTTCTTTACTCTGGAATACCTTGTTCATGGAGCTTATTATGTTTGAGGTTTAACTTCTATAGATTTCCTATGTTCTTATGTTTCATACCATTATATATACTCACTTGAGCCACTTAGTACTACATTGTTTCAATACTATATATATACTCACTATGTATATAACTCATCATATTAGGGTTTACTAAATCCATAGAGAAATGTAGCACTTGTGTTGTTAGGTCACTTGGGTCGAGCGTGGTCGCGAGCATTCCAGTGACTCCATGGGCGGAACAGGGTTGTCAGTGGTGTTTACCCGGCCAACTGGAGCTGATGGAGTAGATGGTTCGATGCCAGGATAGATGGTTTGAAAGATACACTACTGAGCTACTTTCAACTGACCCTCACTACAAGTTTTGGTATCGACTGAGATCACCTTGCCAAATATAAATGAAGTCGAATCACCCAAAATTGAGAGAGGTTATTGTAGACCTCAAAATCAGGATCTCGTAGCCCCTGATGGTTTGTCAATACCTCTCATGAGGTTTGAGATACGAGCCTTGAAAGATCACTGGCCAATCATGCTTAGTGCACCTTGGGGTCACTTGGGTCGAGCGTGGTCACGAGCATTCCAGTGACTCCGTGGGAAGAATGGGGTTGTTAATGGCATTTTCCTGGCCAATCGAAGCCGATGGAGTAGATGGTTTGATGCTAGGATGGACAGTTTGAAAGATACACTGCTGAGCTACTTTCAACTAACCCTCACTGCAAGTTTTGGCATCGACTGAGATCCCCTTGCCAAATGAAAATGAAGTCAAATTGCCCGAAACTGAGAGAGGTTATTGTAGACCTCAGAAACATAATCCTGTAGCCCCTGATGATTTGTCGATACCTCTCATGAGGTCTGAGATACGAGCCTTACAAGATTGATTCCTAATTGTGCTTAGTGCACCTTGGGGTCACTTGGGTCGAGCATGGTCGCAAGCATTCCAGTGACTCCATGGGCAGAATGGGGTTGTCACTGGCATTTACCCAGCCAACTAGAGCCAATGGAGAAGATGGTTTGATGCCAGGATGGACGGTTTGAAAGATACACTGCTGAGCTACTTTCAACTGACCCTCATTGCAAGTTTTGGC
Organism: Chamaecyparis obtusa; assembly: GCA_027943335.1. NCBI lineage: Eukaryota > Viridiplantae > Streptophyta > Pinopsida > Cupressales > Cupressaceae > Chamaecyparis > Chamaecyparis obtusa. The sequence continues at coordinate 75,733 of BSBK01004061.1, read as the reverse complement.
ATCCACTGAGATCGCCTTGCCAAATGCAAATGAAGTCGAATCGCCCAAAACTGAGAGAGGTTATTTTAGTCCTCAAAAACATGATCTTGTAGCCCCTAATGATTTGTTGATACCTCTCACGAGGTCCAAGATAGAATCCTTAGAAGATCACTGCCCAATCGTGCTTAGTGCACCTTGGGGTCACTTGTGTCAAGCGTGGTCGTGAGCGTTCTAGTGACTCCGTGGGTGGAATGGGTTTTTCACTCATGTTTATAATGTCATGAAAGTGAACCACCAACTTATAGTCCACACCATTTTCAGTAACAAAAAATTTAACCCTTTTACTCTCCCGTGCAAACTCAGAAAGCATGTCACTTGTAGACCATAAAACACACAATGCATTATGGTACACTGGGCAGCCTACAAGAAGTTGTATTTTACAGATTGAGTAAGTATTCCTTGGGAACATTTCCTTGTCTGCAGTGGAAACAATTAGGTTTTCATTCTGAAACAAGAGAAGACCTAAATGGGAAAGCATGCACACTTCTTTTCTTGACCCAGTTCCGTTGCAATGACTGTTAGTGGTATGTTTGAAATTTGAACTGTGAAACTAATCATGATTAAGCTAGTCGACACTCTACTAAAATTCAATTATTTTTAATATTCTGCTTATTATGTTTGAGGTTTAACTTCTATAGATTGTTTGAAATGATAAAAAATAATATCCTTAAAGCTTTAAAAACAACAATCAAACATGTAAGAATTCAAACCATGCAAATGACATGTAAGATACCTTGTTGGCACTATTGGCCACCCATACATGATTTTGGTCATAAGTCCTTATCAAGACTTCTAGGACATTTAACTTTTAAATCAAATTGATTGTTACAAATTTCCATTATAGGCTTCAAAAGATCTCAATTAACCATTAAGGATCCTTTTGTCCTTCTATCTTTGATTGGATCCATGGTGACCATAGGTGTCTTCATAGGTGCTCCTACACAAGTTACAATCCACATACAAAACCAAGTTTATTGACTCAAAATAAAATCTAAGAAAGGTGAAATTAATGTATTGAAATTAAGCTTAACAAACTTAGAAAACAATGCACTAAGTTAACTTATTACCTAGTCAAGTGTTCCTGAAGGGTCATCTCTTTCCTTCAGGGTCTCCAATAGTGCTTCATGATCAGCAATACTAATAGTCCAAAGTTATTTTGTCTTTGGTCTTCCTTGATGCTTTGACAACTTGACATTTGTTGCTATAACAAGGTGTGAATACATGAGAATAGTTTTGTGCTTCTCATAGTCTTCAAATGCAGGAATTCCATTCTTTCTAATCATGTATGTTCGCAGCCATGTTCCCGCAACAAAAACTGAACCAGTAGGATATGTGAACCCATCACCATCTGTCATTGGTTGTACAAGCTTCTATTTACCTCGTACACAATGTGCTAACCAATAATCTGACCTCTCATCATTCCCCTATGGTGCAACCAATGCAAAAACATCTCCTGGCTTCAAAAGATCTGAAAGATGGTCATAGTCAACTGAAGTGTCCATGTCATCATTTCTTATAGAGAGTGTCAAAGATAAAGGATTTAGATACTATGGAACCCATGTATCCACCCACTCACTTGACTCACAATGATCCCAATCATACTGAAAACACATGGGGCAAAAACAAGCCAACTCTCATGTCCAAATGGTCCATGTACTACTATTGGAGCTTCGGAATGAATGCATTTTTGAAGAGTCTTTCACTATTTGACAATCCAATCTATCTCCTATAGTTCCCTCCCCAACCAACCAAAAGAATCTACGCACTGTAGAATCAAGAGTCCCCCCCTGTGACGATGCTAAAGTATAACAATCAACAATAGAATGAGCATCAAGAAGTACAACACCTAAAATCCTCAATTTCTCCTTAACTAGAGGTCTCTTCACACATGCACTTTCTCCATCATGCTCCCCTTTCCCATGCCCTGACTCAAAAAAACTCCAAATATGAGGTACACCTCTCTCCACATACATTCTACACAACCAATAAAACATTCTAGCATTCTTAAATTGACCGGTGCAATTATCCAACCGAATGAGATGCCTATCCATAGCAATACCATTGTCCTGCAAGAAGTTAAAATAGTTCTAGAAACAATGTTGAACAAACTCATGAGAGTGAAACTTGTCATCGCTCATATAAAAATGGTACTCTTTGATTATCTTTCGCTCATCTTTTGTGCTACCAGGGGAATATCTATATGTGATGTGTAGAAAAATAGAAACCTGAATGGAATTGTATTATTGAACTTGAGTCTCATTTTGGGGCTGCAATGTATAGTTCTTCGCAAAGTCTACAATGGATATAATAGTTCCAATGGGGAAAGTGTCCTTACACATCTTGAATCATTGATCCAACCATTGAGACCTATGACTATGCCTTGCATACTTGTAAAAAAGATTTGTCTTGAAATATGAGATAAAATCAGCAACATTGTATTCTTTTGCAACTAACTCACATCTAGAGCCTTCACCTCCACTCTTCAATGTATATTTCACTATTTCATATACCTTTTTTTGGATGAGTGTCTTTCCAAAATTGTGTTCCAAACCCTCATGAAAACATGTTCTAAACTTGGACAAGCCACCACATTCTAAGCACTTGGTATTTAAGCAATTTTTTTTATAAAATAAACAACCATCATCTCTATGACATAAAAATTGATCTAGAAAATCTCTTGATGATTTGGGAAGACCACTTGCACCACAATCCTCTAGCATTTCATTAGTATGCAAAGTCGAATGAATGGACCGTAATATTTCATGATGCATTGAAAACTCAACATGATATTTGCAACAACATGTATTCCGAATCTTAAGGGGTACACAATAAAATGGCTTCATGGATTCAAAAGACCTTTGTGATATTTTCAATGTTGGATGTGTCTCACAAAAAATTTTATACAACATTTTTTGACTTACCTCCACATAATGTTTAGGATGTGGAGTGTGGTCTCGATTGCCAACTCTCAACTTCAAGACATCCTTCACATTTGGTGACACTCTTGAGTTAGCATCCCAAAATTCTTGAATTTCATCCTTGACAAAATCTGTTAGCTTCTTATTGAAATGCAAAAGTCTCCCACCATAAGCCCATGTATCAATTTGAAGCGGATCATCAAGTCTTTCTCTTCTTGCAAGTGCTCTACCCAAAGTTTTACAGTCTATATTGAAGTCAACACAAGTTTGTCTCATCAAATGAGCCTTTCTCAACTGATGACTTACTAAGGAGGTTGTAATAACCCTCCGAGCAACTCTCTTGTCTTTTTCTCTACTAGTCTTCCCAATGCTGTTGAGATCACTAAAAATATTCTTCACAACAATGGCATTTTTCTCCATTTTCTTGTTCACACAAATCTTCAATTTCACAAGCACAGGTCTCATCTTTTGCATCTTTAACAACTGCACAAAAATTTGACATTGCTCAACCAATGTCTTGTTTCCAAAAAATTGATCATAAAGTCTTGAAGCCCACAACCTAATAGTTCTATGTGACCTCTTTCCTTCCCAATTATTCATAATGTTCTCAATTTCAATTAACCATTTAGGTGTTGTTGAATACCCCAAATTTGAAGATTGATTATCTTTATTGCAAGGGACTTCATTTCGCATATAATTTGGAGATGTGTAACGTTCATGTGGTTCTTGTGCAACATTTTCATTCCCCAAGTCTACATTTTTAATCTCCATTTGTACATTTTCATCTTCATTCCATTCATTGTCATTCCCCAAATCTACGTTTTCATTCACAAAATTAATTTCCATATTATTTTCAAATTCAACATCCTCTTCACTTGCAACTACATTTACGAGGTCACCTTGATTAATGTTTAACATACCTTCTCTCCTTCTTCGGTGATTTTCCCTATCTTTTTCCCTATATGCTTGAATTTCTTCATTCGTCACCTTCCTCTTACATTTAGCCTTTCGATGACTATTGCTTCCCATGGTGAGACCACAAGTTGACAAAAAACAAAAAATGGGCCCCAAATCACATTTTTTTTCCTGCAACCCATGAAAAAGTCTGAAATCTCGTGCTTCTTTGGTCTGTGGGGACAAGGAATATTTTGGTCAAATATGACTAGTCAAAAATCGAGTACCTGATATTTCCAGGCAGATGAAAAAAAGGGTAGGAGCAAATGAAAAAATTAAACTTTTACATATAAAATGGGGTATATATATATATATATATATATATATATATATATATATATATATATATATATATATATATATATATATATATATATATATATATATATATATATATATATATATATATATATATATATATATATATATATATATATATATATATATATATATATATATATATATATATATATATATATATATATATATAATGTATATTATATATATACTAATGTATTATATACTAAAGTATATAATATATTATATATATATATATATATTAATGTATTATATACTAATGTATTATATATATATATATATATATATATATATATATATATATATAATGTATTCGAAAAAATACCTTCATGGTTGATTTGATGATAGACAGTTTCAACCCAAGTCCTCTTGAAAGTATCCAGCACAGGACTTTTCTACAGACTCCTTCTAATGTCGGCGGTCTGATTATACTGAATAGGTCCCCATGACCCCTTCTGACACATTTGAATGCTCAAGTGTGTCTGAAGGGGTCGTAGGACCCCTTAAGACACGCTTGAGCATTCCAATGTGTTCATAGGGGTCATGGGGACTTCCTAGGGGTCCTAACACGTGATAAGGTGTACTAGGACCCCTAGGAAGTCCCCGTGACCCCTTCTGTCACATTTGAATGCTCAAGTGTTTCGAAGGGGTCATAGGACCCCTTAAGACACACTTGAGCATTCCAATGTGTCCATAGGGGTCATGGGGACTTCCTAGGGGTCCTAACATGTGATAAGGCATACTAGGACCCCTAGGAAGTCCACATGACCCCTTTTGACACATTTGAATGCTCAAGTGTGTCCGAAGTGGTTGTAGGATCCCTTAAGACACACTTGAGCATTTCAATGTGTCCATAGGGGTCATGCAAACTTCCTAGGGGTCCTAATATGTGATAAGGCGTACTAGGACCCCTAGGAAGTCCCCATGACCCCTTTTGACACATTTGAATGCTCAAGTGTGTTCAAAGGGGTTGTAGGACACCTTAAGACACACTTGATGTGTCTAATGTGTCTATAGGGGTCATGCAGACGTCCTAGGGGTCCTAACGCATGATAAGGCATACTAGGACCCCAAGGAAGTCCCCATGACCCCTTTTGACACATTTGAACACTCAAGTGTGTCTGAAGGAGTCATAGGACACCTTAAGACACACTGGATGTGTCTAATGTGTCCATAGGGGTCATGGGGACTTCCTAGGGGTCCTAACATGTGATAAGGCATACTAGGACCCCTAGGAAGTCCCCATGACCCCTTCTATCACATTTGAATGCTCAAGTGTGTCTGAAGGGGTTGTAGGACCCCTTAAGACACACTTGAGCATTCCAATGTGTCCATAGGGGTCATGGGGACTTCCTAGGGGTCCTAACACGTGATAAGATGTACTAGGACCCCTAGGAAGTCCCCATGACCCCTTTTGACACATTTGAACACTCAAGTGTGTCTAAAGGGGTTGTAGGACCCCTTAAGACACACTTGAGCATTTCAATGTGTCTATAGGGGTGATGCAGACTTCCTAGGGGTCCTAACACATGATAAGGCATACTAGGACCCCTAGGAAGTCCCCATGACCCATTTTGACACATTTGAATGCTCAAGTGTGTCTGAAGGGGTTGTAGGACACCTTAAGACACACTTGATGTGTCTAATATGTCCATAGGGGTCATGCGGACTTCCTAGGGGTCCTAACACATGATAAGGTGTATTAGGACCCCTAGGAAGTCCCCATCACCCCTTTTGACATATTTGAACACTCAAGTGTGTTTGAAGGGGCCATAGGACACCTTAAGACACACTTGATGTGTCTAATGTCTCCATAGGGTTCATGCGAAATTCCTAGGGGTCCTAACATGTGATAAGGTGTACTAGGACCCCTAGGAAGTTTCCATGACCCCTTTTGACACATTTGAGCACTCAAGTGTGTCTGAAGGGGTCGTAGGACCCCTTAAGACACACTTGATGTGTCTAATGTGTCCATAGGGGTCATGCGGACTTCCTAGGGGTCCTAACATGTGATAAGGCATACTAGGACCCCTAAGAAGTCCCCATGACCCAATTTGACACATTTTAATGTTCAAGTGTGTTCGAAGGGGTCGTAGGACCCCCTATGACACACTTGAGCATTCTAATGTGTCCATAGGGGTCATGCGGACTTCCTAGGGGTCCTAACGCGTGATAAGGCATACTAGGACACCTAGGAAGTACCCATGACCCCATTTGACACATTTGAACGCTTGAGTGTGTTTGAAGGGGTCATAGGACCCCTTAAGACACACTTGAGCATTCCAATGTGTCCATAGGGGTCATGCAGACTTCCTAGGGGTCCTAACACGTGATAAGGCCTACTAGGACCCCTAAGAAGTCCCCATGACCCCATTTGATACATTTGAACACTCAAGTGTGTCTGAAGGGGTCGTAGAACCCCTTAAGACACACTTGAGCATTCCAATGTGTCCATAGGGGTCATGTAGACTTACTAGGGGTCCTAACACATGATAAGGCATACTAGAACCCCTAGGAAGTCCCCATGACCCCTTCTGACACATTTGAATGCTCAAGTGTGTCTTAAGGGGTCATAGGACCCCTTAAGACACACTTGAGCATTCCAATGTGTCCATAGGGGTCATGGGGACTTCTTAGGGGTCCTAATGCATGATAAGGCATACTAGGACCCCTAGGAAGTCCCCATGACTCCTTTTGACACATTTAAATGCTCAAGTGTGTCCAAAGGGGTCGTAGGACCCCTTAAGATACACTTGAGGGTTCTAATGTGTCCATAGGGGTCATGGGGACTTCATAGGGGTCCATAGGACTTTATAGGGGTCTCTCTCTCTCCCTCTCCCTCTCCCCCTCTCTCTCTTTGCCTCCAGTGAACTATTCTTCAAAGCCTCCATTTTTGCGTAGCTAGGGTTTACAATGCCTATAAAAGGCACAACTATGCCCTTGTAGGGACTCATGATCGTGCTCGAAATCATATTATTTTCATGCATTCCCTGACATTTAATACAAAGATTTAGTTGGCCGCCTTTAAAGACCTAAAATAAATGAAAAATAAAATTTAGGCAAAAAATACATACCGCATTTTTGTATGTAGTACCATCAGCTTCGACAATCCAGCCGACTTCCTCTGCTAAGGCATGAAGAACTTCATTAATGTCTACTTTGGGAGGAAGATTATAATTTTCATATTTTCGCAAGCCCTGATATATTTTCATCCTTATCGCTCTCCGCCTCCACTCTCTCAATTTAGTCCTCTCCCTCTCTACTACACTCAGCTTAGCCATCCTTACCTACTCTTTAACAGAGATTCTCCAAAATTTGTATACAAAGGCATCCTACAGGAAAAAATGAAAAGTTTCCTAGAGAATATCCACAATTCGTATACAAAAGCATCATACAGGAAAAATGACAAAAAATTAATAGCTTTAAAAGGTAAAATTTATCATTAATGTTGACAGTACCACAAGGTCATACCCGCTATCAAATCCTGGCCTATGACGTGAAAAATGAGCAAAGAAAGTGAAATGAAAGGGAAGTATGGATCAAATAGCGAAGGTGCATCAAATCGGATCAATATTATAATATATGCAAAAAATACTGTTACATACAAAAATATTTGCATATTAATGGGAAAGAGTGGGAAGAGCTTCTTGGACCCATGATAGAAGTTACAGATAAGGAGGAAGACCTAGGAAGGGGAAAGTGGTAAAGGAAAGAAGTAAGATATGCGTGTGAGCCTATGTCACATGATGATGATGAGTACTCACCATCTGCTAGTAGCTCAAGTAGTGACATAAGCTCTTCAGTGCACATGTACACTAACACAAAAAATTAAGATAGAGAAGTAACAAGTGTTGTGGAATTATCCATAGAGCAATGTGAAATGAAGCCTCAAATTGGTTCATTAGTAGGCAAAGAATTTGGTCATGCACTTCATTCTAGCACCACAAATATTTCTATTAGAAATGCCTATTCTTCAATGGCCTTGCATTTATGGGACTTGGGAAACCAGGTTACTCATGTTGGGCATTATCCCTCAAATGTAAGTTCATTGCCACCTTTGGCAAGGCAGTCTCACTCCTCATTTTACAACAAAGGGCAGCCATCTATGGTCCAAGGTTTTAATTCAGCTGACAAGTGGAGAGCTTCTCAAGGTACTGATCTCTTTCATAGAGAAGTTCCTAATTCATCTCAAGGTTCTCGTTTAGGTGACCAACACCTTGGAGGTCCACAAATAGATCCATTGATTTCCCAAATTGGTAAAAGGGTACATGGAATTTTGGAAAGAGTATCCCAATTGAAGAGAAATGGAAATTCAGTGAGCATAAAGTTATTGTAGATCCAATGGGTGCATCTCCTCCACTAACAAAAATAACGGCTTTTAGAGAGTTGAGTTTAATGGAGACTGACTGTCCCCAAACATGTCCCAGTCGAGCAGATGAACTAGATGTTGCTTGAGTAAAGAAGATAGTGGTTTATTAAACCATCTGCATTATCCCACTTGCTATCAGTTACTACTTTTTGAGCAGCTTGACAGCTGCTTTTGTGTGGGATTTCTATAATATATAATGTCCTCATGCAAGTACATGCCAGTTTTTGTAAACATTTTTTGTTGTAAAGGGTTAGTGAGCAATATCAAAGAAAAGGTTCTTGCATGTATTATTTAGACACATATCAATTAGGAAACCATTTTTCTCCCATTACATGGCAGAAATGCCTAGATTCACTTTGTCGGTATCAATAGGTAGAAAGATGAGGGAAGAAATATTTGTAAAGAGGAAGTAAAAATGTTACTGTCCAAAACCATTTGGAGAGTAATATTCTTCTCCTGATTGTAATAAGAAACTCAAAATGTAGAAGACAACAAATAGCTAGGGCATTTATTTCCTATGACCTATGTCAATTTCAATTCAATTCCTATTGATGATATTCTCAATGTGTAAAAATAAACTGATGTGTTATTTTAAAATGGTGTTGACTGAAATTTTGAACATATGTCAAATATACATTTTTTCTAGAATTTGAGATAGAACCAGTGGTAATATAATCAAATTTGTGAATTTCACATCCAATCATTGGATGTTAATCAAAAGTACAACATAGTAATATTTTTGAACCAATAAACAATCTTAGTCTTACTTCAAACCTACTCCCGTGTATGTGGGTTCTTGGAGGTATCTACTGAACAATGTGTGGATCTGTAATGTCCCTATCTAGGACCTTACTCAATTTTCTTAAAACTCAAGTAATTAGAATTTGGATTTCTAATGCATGTTCTGATATTATTGAAGTTTGCCTTGCTCCTTACTGATTAATATTGTAATGAATTGGTTATCCTTCCTCTTCTCTCTCTCTCTCTCTCTCTCTCTCTCTCTCTCTCTCTCTCTCTCTCTCTCTCTCTCTCTCTCTAGTCTCTCTCCTTCCCCTTCTCTGTCTCTCCTACTCTCTCCCCTTCCCCTTCTCTCTCTCTCTCTCTCTCTCTCTCTCTCTCTCTCTCTCTCTCTCTCTCTCTCTCTCTCTCTCTCTTCTAGTCTCTCTCCTTCCCCTTCTCTGTCTCTCCTACTCTCTCCCCTTCCCATTCTCTCTATCTCTCCTACTCTCTCCCCTTCCCCCTCTCTCTATCCCTCCTACTCTCTCCCCTCCCCCTTCTCTCTCTTACTAATCTCTCCCCATCCCCTTCTCTCTCTCTCCTACTCTCTCCCCCCATATATATATATATATATATATATCTCTCTCTCTCTCTCTCTCTTCTACTAACCTTCTCACTCTCTCAGCTCCCGCCATCTTCTCACTCTCTCTCTTCCTCAATGGCCGCCCATGAATTTTTTAAATGGTTGATTGATTTCCTTTACTTCTTTCAATGGCCATCCATGATTTTTCTGCAATCTTCCAACCTTTCGTACATAGTTGTAAAATACATATTAATATATTATATATATAAAATAATATATAATGTAATATTTAATATTAATATATATTAAATAATATTTAAAGTAAAATGTATATTATATAATATTTAATATATAATTGATATTATATAATATTTAATATGTATAATATATAATCTAATATATATCTAGCATATAGTTTTTGATATATAATATATCATATGAAGGATGGAGAAATGGGAGGGAGAAAGGGGAGGGAAAAGTGAAAAATCAAAATTTTGCCAGCATTTTCGGGTACCCGATTAGGCTCGGTATTGCTTTGTGCATCAAACCTACATGGTCAACTATTGAAATGTCTCAAAAATGTGTTTTTCCCCTATTTCTCTGAGTTCTAGACTTCGACCATGTAGCTGACGAATTTTTTTTCACCCGAATTTGATGAAACAAAAAGGGTATCTTAAGGAGATTATCAACTTTCTATCAATATAATTGCTGTCAAATTTTGAATTCGGTAAGTAATTATTAGTTATTTTCTAATTGAGTTACCTCTAAAGTGTTGATTTATATACTGATTGAAAAATGACTATAACTTTCAGACGGTATAACATTTTTGAAATCCGAAAAATGCGTCACATTCTATGCTTCGCCTACTATAAGGATTTTTTTTTGTAATTTTGTAAAGTTTTGAATGAGTTAAGGTGGTCAGACACGGGAGTTTTTTTATTCTGAAAATGTTGTAGCAGAAAATTCATAATTAAATTTTTTTTTGGAATAAAATTACAAAAAAATATGTGTCACATCCAGGCATGAGTCTACTACTTATATATAAAATATTATCATTTGATTATGATTAAGATGGTCAGACATACACCTACTTATTTTTTTCCAAAATTTTTTGTACTACTGCATTGAAATCTATACTTTTCACCAATCATACTAACTTTTTTTCAAAAAAGGCCTAGTAGTTTAGATACTACATTCAATTTTCTACAGATTCTATTCTTACAACTTTTTGATATTAGGTTGATAGCTAAGTGAAATTTTCACGTCAAGTTGACTAACCCTGATTTGCTGATTTTTCATTGCCACTTAAGGGCATAGTTTGGCCCCTCATGATCTTGCACATACCCTTCCCTCTTGGCTCTTTATTTTGGTTATTTCAAGATTTAAGGCATTTATGATTGATTTTCCCGCTTATCTTTCCGTTTTTCCTTGAATCTCTTGATACTTCTCAGGTTTCGAAAGTTTCACCTTAAAATTTACACCTTTAGGTATAGGTTGACCTTGACCTATATTGGGTATAGTTTGACCTCGGCCTATACCCCGAGGATTTAATTTTGATTGGTTCCTGAGCCCGATGTAAAGTATTTTCATTTTCTCACTTAGCATTGTCAACCTTCGTGAATCTGGGCTTCAAAATCACTATAAAAGGAGGTTTTTTCCTCTCATTTTCACACCCATTACATGCGTATGACCTCAGTCTATCAAGTGTGAGAAATCCATCCATAAGAAAGCTATTGTGCATTTGAGGAGTGCAAGGAAAAAAAAGAAAGCATTCATCCTCCATCAAGCATTCAAGCATTTCCTTCCATAAATCTAGCTTCCAGAGGAGTTGGCCATCAAGGGAGGAGATCTACATTCATCCATTCAAGTCCTACTCTTCTTCAATTCAACATTGAAGCAAACTACAACATCTACTACATGAGGTTTTATTTTACATCATTTCCTTTTGGTTTTTATGTTGAGTCAAAGCTATTTCATCAACATACTTGATCATATCTTAAGTACAATTGCATCTACATTGTATGATCTAAGTTCAATTGTTATATTTTACATGGCTTTTACATGATACCATTTTCTTTATTTCAATTCAAGGTTAATCCCTAAATAGGGGCTTGACCAAGGAAATCCCCTTCCCCAACAATTTCTCTTTCTCTCTTGTGTGCAGGTGTGGGTCTCAAGGCATATAAGAGCTGCAGATCTGAAGATCTTTCTAGATCCATTTCCTAATTTTGATTCTGACAATTTCAAGTATAGGTTGAGCTTGAGATATATCAGGTACAAGTCAAACTTGGTTCGACCTATTCGCAAAGCAGAACATAAATTTGTAGGTTACTGGGTTTTAGGTTGTAGTCTTCTAGATCCAAGAATCAGGTCATTCCAGGACTCCGTTAGTCAGAAAATTGGTCTCTTCCTTCTTTCATTTTTAGGTACACATATTTCTACCCCTATATCTGGCATCTAATTTGGTATATTAGATCATATCCTCTAGTATATCTTATTAGTAATCATTTTAGTTATAGCATAGATCTCTTGTTTCACATCATACATTTCTACTTACATAAGGAATACACTAAATCCTCCTTCAAGCTAGATCTTGCATTTGTATCCCTTCATCCTTTTGGGTTGTACAAAATTATATTTTAGTATTCCAATGTATGTGTAAAGTGGTTTTCTACCATTGATCACCATTTTATACGATACATTTCGGTGAACCCGCTGCTTTTAAATCTTCTTTCTACTTTCTGATTGGATAGTTAGATCTTCTTTGTGTGATCTCCTTTGCGCTCACATTGTATGTTTCCACTTCTAATTTTGGTGTTAGATCCCTTTTTGCATTTAGATCTAGCTTGTATAATCATTTCTTTTGTTACATTATATGCATCTAGATCCATAGGTTCTATCTTTGAATTACATTGTTTCATAAAATATTTTTGCATTGTGAAAAATAAAAATAATAATTACATCCTAGATCTAGTTCATTCTTAGATTGCATTTCATTTTGATGCAAAAACACAAAAATATTTCATTTATAGTCTTTGAATTTCATGTTCAATGGAATTTTTATCTTTGATTGTTGGTTCACTTTCAAGTTTTCTTCAAGATCTTGAGGATGAATTAGTTCTTCCTTTCATTGATCCCCATAATGATCACCCTACCAAAATTTATCCCAACCCTAAGGACATTGAGATTACCACCATTTCTTGTAAATATCTCCCTCTTACCAAAGAGGCCTTCAATAACAACAATGATCTTTCTTCTACAATTTCTCTTCCTTATAAGGATTATTTGGTACACAAGCATGATGACATGACTATTTATCCTAATAATAAACCATTTCCTTTGATTTTCATTCACACTCCTTCTATAGATGAGGCCTTTATGAGATATGTTTTCACTTCTCCTAAAAATATCTTAGAAGTAGAGGATGACATCCATGAGGCTCTTCCTAAGAAATCTTTTGAGCTTAATGAACTTAATCAAGTCAATATCATTCAAGATACCTCTCAAACAAAATTTGGGATTATTGATGACCTTCTTGTAAAAAATTCAACCTTAGAGTATAAGTATTCAATATTTATTTCCTTATTCAATTATTCCTCCAATACAAATAGGTGGCCCATCAACTATTCAAGATGTTGATTGGGGAACCTTAGACTTCACACCAACATCTTGTAGCAAGAACCATACCTTTGACTTTGAGAATTAAACAATTCTATCTAAAAAATGTGTGGATATTGATTCGTCCTCTTTAGATTTCAATCCACTCCCACCTAAAGGAGCATCTTATCTTAATGATACATCAAACCTTCCTAATGAGCAATGTTTTTCAAAAGAACCTTTAGGTGTCTTGCCTTCATAGTTTCCTAATCACTCTATACATTATCCTCCTAATTTCTCCTCACAAAAAAGAGTCTATTTTTTTTTATCTTACTAAGGGAAACTTAATTAATCTTCCTTTGAAAAACAAGCACAAAAATAACAAACATAAATAAGACAATTCTTCCATTTGTACGTTTCATCAAATTCATGGTCATAAGACTAGTGAATGTTATGATTTGAAGCATAAAATTCAATAATTCATTGATTGTGGTATGATTCAAATGAATTTAAATGATGAATTAAACCTTTTTCATGATCATTCTACCTAATATATCTACATTCATATTATGTTTCCCTTCACTAGGTGACATTGCTAGCCTATCCTTTATGGGCTCATTGTCATACTTTGTGAGTAACATAATAGTTCTTTTTCCTCGTCTCCTCACTTGGGGGGGAAAGGGTACTATTTTACCCCCCTACTTATCTCAAAGGATTCATTTTCTCTCTTTGTTGAACTTGTTTCTTTTATACAATGACATCCTTTCTTGCATGCATTTTTTGTTTTACATAAGGATATTTTCTTTTTCAGGAGATAGACATCCCAAGTTGCAACCTTATGCTTGATTGAAAATAAATGTATATTATAAATAGAAACCACTTATGGATCATAATGTGTCTTTCCTCTTTGTCTCTTCCTTCATAATGCATCCAATATCCCTTGTGAACTTGCATCTTTTATTAGATGCCATGTTCTCTCTTGCAAGAGTTTGTTGTTTTACACAAGGATTTTCATCCTGAGTTGCAACTTTATTCTTAGTTGAAAGTGCGTGTTTATTATACAAGATCTATCAATTGGGGCATAGTGGGTTTTCTTTCTTTCCCCTCTTCTCAAAGGATCAAGTTTCTCTTTGTTGTGCATCTATTTTGTGTACTATGATGTCCTCCCTACATGGCAGTGCATATCTTGTATAATGGGGTTGTCCACTAATTAGATATAATGTGGCATCCTTCCTCCTTCCTTGCATCTCCCTATGGATTTGCATTATTTTATGTGACATTCAATTTTGGAATGAGATGCTTTGTTTCACACAAGATATGAACATCTCTGATTAGAAATCCTTTTCATGTCTCAAAGGTACATGATTATCATTCAATAATCATCCATAGTATCATCATTATTTCCTTTCTTTACTTGATGAATTTCTTACTTTATATGTGACATATTTTCTAGCATATATATCTATTTTAGGAATTCTCTCTAGTTTAAAACTTATTTTTCTTGGAATTGTATATCTATTATAAATTAGCTATCATTCAAGATGCATATATTTCCTTCACATTTGGGGGGAAAGATTTCATGTATATTCTTTCTCTCTTTTTCTAAGGGTCTACTTTTCTTAGTATAGTGGCATTTGTTTATCATGTGATATTATTTCCCTATAAATAATTGTTTATTTTGATGGGATTATCTTTTATACAAGATATCTTAATCCTTGGTCATCATCTCTTCTTTATTTGCATAGCTATGTTCATTATAAACACATTCCCTTACTTTGAGTTTCAAGTTTGTCATCCTTCATCAAGAATCCCTATTTCACTTAGTGATGGGGGGATAAATGGGTGCATTCATGTTCTCTTCCCCCTCTCTCTCTTGAAGATGTTATTTTTGTTCAAGAACTCCTCTTGAAGGTATATGTATCCTAAACAAGATCTCTTCCTTTCAAGGGTCTCATCCCACAAGGATACCTCCTTGTTGGTTGGAAGTATATATACTTGATTCTCTTCCTTATAATGTCTACTATGTAGCCATCATAAGGAGGGGGGCATACATGTAGCCTCCCTTGTACATTATTTTGTACATTTTTTTAATGTATTTTTACTTACAAACAATCCTCATGGATATGATGGATCCTAACATATAGCCATGGAGTGCACATACAAATAATCCTCATGGATATGACGGATAATAAAATCCATCCATGAGGTGAACATATACAAACCAATCTTTATGGATACAACATATACTAACATCCATCCATAAAGTGCACATGCAATCAATCTTCATGAATATGATGGATACTAACATCCATTCATGAAGGATCAACAAAACACACACATAGAGACAAAGCCTCCAATAGGTCCAAAGGAATTTTAAGCCACCAATGGGTGCAAGATAGGATTGAATAACATGTCACACAAACGTTCTAGATCTTTCAATTCTATCCTTTGTGTGGTTCATAGTAAAGATACATAGTCTTACTGGGTGAGGTAATCTCTCTCTCTCTCTCTCTCTCTCTCTCATGGTAAAAGAAGGTTAGATCATGGAGTTGGTATCATCATTTGTGATTATCTTTTCATTCCTATGTGATCACTTGTGCTCTTGCAATAGATTTCCATACATGATATTAGTGGGTGAGACATTTTTGATCAAGGTCTCTTTCACTAATTAATTTGGATTTTTTTATAGTACTACCCCTCTTTTGTGTCTTTTCTCTTTTTATTTTTCTTTTTTAATTTGTTTTTGTGCCCTTGTGCATGGATGTGGAGTTAGGATCCTTAGTTTGGGGGCTTATGTCCTTAGACTTAGTGATGTCTTATCTCTTTGAAACTCATTGTAATAATCTTTTTCTCTTGGGTATGTGCAAGATCATGGTATGCCAAAAAGTGGCAATGTGAAAAAAACTTATTTTCACTCATCCAAAAGTGCACAAATAGATTTGTTGACTTTTTAGTAGGCATAGGTGTCAGTACACCTATCCAAGCCAAAAGCCAAAGCTGAAGGCTTAATCGAATATTCGATATTATCAGATATCTGATATTTTCCAGTAGATATATATCTCTGTACCCAGCCGTGTTCAACATTTTTTCATTGTAAAAATGTGAATGCAGCTAGGGTTTTTGAATATCATCTCCCAAATCCCCTATCTGATTGTTCCTAAATAGCCAGGTAAGTGAAAGCTTCTAATTTTTATTGTTTTAATTGTTTTTAAATAGAAATATATAGTTTTTTATATAAAAATTAGGGTAGCAATGAGTTTTTGTATTGTTTTTTAAAATTCATTGTAATTATCTATTTGTTTTTTCATTATTATCAGACATGGAATTAGAAAACCCTCCTAATGATCCCACAAATAATCTAGAACCACCTCCCGACAATCCCCCACCTCTAGAAGACGTACCTGTCACAAACCCTCATCATTTAGAAGATCTAATAGGAGATAATCTAAATGAACTTAGAGGATTTCAAACCACATGTGCCAATATCCCCACATTGCACCCCATGTTTACGACATTGAACTCAATTATTGAAAACATGGAGAAACTTACACAACAACATAGTGTTGCACTTCTTTGGCATGCTTCCATGCACGCCCAGTTTGATGATGGGCTTGATTATGATCAAGTCATGAACCTAAATATAACAAAACATGACATAGCTAATATTTTTGTGGATCCTAAAACTAGTCCAAAAGTAGACCCTAAAAAAATTGAGTTGTCAATTAAATGGCCCACAAATAGTGCAATACGTGACAAATTTTGGGACCGTTGGTGGATGGTTTTTGATATACCACCTCACAACAATTTGGATGTCCCATTTTATTTTATTAAAAAAATGTATGCTAAATTTGTGCTCCGTCACAAGGTGAATTATTGGAGTATGAGACCGAACCAGAGTGTAGGTTTAGGCACTCCACAAGATAGGCCATGGGCACAATGGGTGAAATCCCGCACATATATCCTTCCTCCTGAGATTTCACCACCTCCCACAGTGCAACATCCAGACATTATTGTTGAGGCCAGTTCATAGACTATTCGAGCCATTCACACCTTGACTGATCTGTTGGTTACGCAGAACACGACATTGTTGCCTCATTGTTCTGATGCTTCTGGCACTTCCACATCCTCCATGAGTTCACATGTTTGTGTGCCCCACAGTTGCATTATATGCAAGAATCTGTGCTTTGGTCCCTTGACTGATAGTGATGCATATAATTTTGGCTTCGATGGGGAAGATTCTACATAGCACACTATAGGAATTGAAGAAACTCATGGATATGTGCATCAAGAGCCTATAGTGTCGTGGACTCCCACTGTTACAGTAAGGGTAAACCATTCACTTTTTACATTGTATTTAAATTTTATTGTTTATATTTTTAGTAGAATTTCCTTATAATAATTTTCCACTTATGTCTTTTTATGTGTTACATTTATGTTCAGTTGATGATAGAGGAGGAGATGGCACAGGTGGAGGGGTCCATGCTTTCGGCCATATCATTTGGTCTTGACTCTTCCATGGTACATATTTTTAATGTACTCATTGATTTCCTTTTAAATTATGATAATAGTATATGGACATTATTTTCTAATTTTTATGATCATCTTTTACATACTGATGCAAGTGTCACCAGTTGCCACTAGGGGGCAATGTGAGGGGGTGCAGGTGTTAGCCATTGATAAAGGAAAGGTAATTAAGTAATTTAGTTTGTTTATGCATACATGTATACTTGTCAATTGTGCGTACTCATTTTAATTTACATGGTTTATTTGACAAAGAGTGGCATGTGATGATGTCATGAGACCCTCTCATCACAAGCATATCCATTCAGAGTGATAGCCCCATGGTACGTACATTTCTAAAGTTATTTTTGTGTATTTTACTATCAAGTATATATAATATGGTCAAGTTATGATATTATGAAGTATATGTTTGACTTTTGTAGGTCACTCCTAGTTTGAGGGAGCTAGAACACCAAGGGTTTATATTGATGATGACTCAGCCAACAATCCCTGAAGCAAGTTCAACACAGGTAAGTTTTAATGTTAATTCAGTTATTTTGTAAACATATATTTTCCACCAAGTTTTTAACATTAAATAGTACAACTCGTAGATCAATCTCATGTTCAGAAACATATACAGGTGGGAGTCGACATTGGTGGCATTATTCTTGCGCTACCAAGGACATATATTAGGTCTCCTGTCCGTGAGAGGAGACAGAGAGGTGAGGTATATGAGAGTTCAATTTTAGTTTAAATTTTATTTATTATTATTTACTATGATTCTAAATTTTAATCTAACTTGGGGTTTCACTTTTGTGTTTGAATGCAGGATCCATCAGAGCCAAAGAGTACTTCAAAGAGGCTACATTTTGATGATCCACCAGTAGAATATGATGTCCTAAAAACATTTATAGTTGAAATTCTTATTTTGAGATGTCATATGACACATTTTGAGATGGCATATGCCACATTGTATCTAGACATGTTGATATGTAACTATGTATAAAATTATTGTTCATTTTGATATATATGAAACTTGATATTCGATCCAATTTGTTAATTGTGTGTTCATTTATTCATTGTTAGTATGTAAATATGCTTGTGTGTATGTACTCATGTGTACGATTTATGCCTTAAGTATATTCATGTATATTAAAGTACATTATTCATAACCTAAATTCACATGTATGGGCTACGTGCATGAATTAAGTGAATTCATGTTGTATGCTTTATAATCTATGTGCTACATGTATGCTTCATAACTTAAGAAAATTTATGTGTATGCTTTATGTGCTACATGTGTTCACATGTGTAATTCATCATTTGAGGTATATAAGGATTTCTATTAAAGTGGTTTCAAGGTTTCTAGACTTACCCTTTACTCCCAATGGCTAAAAGACTTCAAACTGGCCTAATTACATAATCAAACACCCTTTTGGCAATAATCAAACACCCTTTTGGCCATATCAAAACATATCTCAAATTCAGGTATTGGTCTTTTGGACAAAATATAAGTACTCTACCTGTACCCCTGCAAATACACTAGGAACGCCTAAGAAATGTGGTCTTGTAGCATCTCACGGGGTCTGAGTTACGAGCCTCAAAAGTTTGCTGACCAATCGTGCTTAGTGCACCTTGGGAACACTTTGGTCCAGCGTGATCCAAAATGTTCTACTGACTCATTGGTCAAAACAGGGTTGCCCCTAGTGTTTACCCACCCAACCAGAGCTAATGGTGCAATCCATTCGGTGCTGGGATGAACGGTTTGGAAGTAATCCAGTGGTGCAACTTTCAACTGACCCTCACTACAAGTTTTGGCATCGAGCGAGACTAGCGTGCCAAATTCAAAAAAAATTGAATCTCCCAGAATGGAGAGAGGTTATTGTAGGCCTCAGAAACATCATCCTGTAGAATCTCACGGATCTCCAATATCTCTCACGGGGTTCAAGTTACGAGCCTCAAAATTTTGCTGCTCAATCGTGCTTAGTGCACCTTGGGAACACTTTGGTTCGGCATGGTCCGGAATGTTCTACTGACTCAGTGGTCAAAATGAGGTTGTCCCTAGTGTTTACCCACCCAACTAGAGCTAATGGTGTGGTCCATTCAGTTTTGGGATGAACGGTTTGGAAGTAATCCAGTGGTGCAACTTTCAACTGACCCTCACTGCAAGTTTTGGCATCGAGTGAGACTAGCATGCCAAATTCAAACAAATTTGAATCTCCCAGAATGGAGAGAGGTTATTGTAGGCCTCAAAAATGTTATCGTGTAGCATCTCATGGATCTTTGATACCTCTCACGGGGTCCAAGTTACGAGCCTCGAAAGTTTGCTGCTCAATTGTGCTTAGTGCACCTTGGGGACACTTTGGTCTAGCGTGGTCCGGAATGTTCTACTAACTTAGTGGTCAAAACATGGTTATCCCTAGCATTTACCCACCCAATTAGAGCTAATGGAAGATTCCATTCAGTGCCAAGACTAATGGTTTGGAAATAATCCATTGGTGCAACTTTCAATTGACCCTCACTGCAAGTTTTGGCATCGAGAGAGACTGGCATGCCAAATTCAAAAAAATTTGAATCTCCCAGAATGGAGAGAGGTTATTGTAGGCCTCAAAAACTCCATCCTATAGCATCTCAAAAATCTTCGATACCTCTCACGGGGTCTGATTTACGAGCCTCGAAAGTTTGTTGCTCAATCGTGCTTAGTGCACCTTGGCGACAGTTTGGTCTGGTGTGGTCCGAAATGTTCTACTGACTCAGTGGTCAAAATAGGGTTGTCCCTAGCATTTACCCACCCAATTGGAGCTAATGGCATAGTCCATTTGGTGTCAGGACAAATGGTTTGGAAGTAATCTAGTGGTACAACTTTCAACTGACCCTCACTACAAGTTTTGGCATCGAGCGAGATTGGCGTGCCAAATTCAAACAAATTTGAATCTCCCAAAATGGAGAGAGGTTATTATAGGCCTCAGAAACACTGTCTTGTAGCATCTCATAGATCTTTGATACCTCTCATGAGGTCTGAGTTATGAGCCTCAAAATTTTTCTGCTCAATCGTGCTTAGTGCACCTTGGGGACACTTTGGTCCGGCGTGGTCCAGAATGTTCTACTAACTCAGTGGTCAAAATGGGGTTGTCCCTAGCATTTACCCACCCAACCGGAGCTAATGGTGTAGTCCAGTCAATGTCGAGATGAATGGTTTGGAAGTAATCCATTGGTGCAACTTTCAACTGACCCTCACTACAAGTTTTGGCATCAAGTGAGACTAGTGTGCCAAATTCAAACAAATTTGAATGTCTCAGAATGGAGAGAGGTTATTGTAGGCATCAAAAAAACCAACTTGTAGCATCACATAGATCTCTGATACTTGTCATGGGGTCCAAGTTACGAGCCTCGAAAGTTCACTGCTCAATCATGCTTAGTGCACATTGGGGACACTTTGGTTTGGCGTGGTCTGGAACGTTCTACTAACTCAGTGGTCAAAACAGGGTTGTTCCTAGCATTTACCCACCCAATCAAAGCTAATGAAATAGTCCATTCAGTGCCAAGATGCAATCCTTGAACACTATCCCTTCACCCCAAGGAATCATCATTTTACTTTGGACACATTTGACCAATTTTGACTCAATGACTCCAACTATTACATCATTTGACGATACAAATGTAATGGAATTAAGGTAATAGAAATGTAAGGATACAAAATTAAGACAATACAAATTATATAAGGATACAACATTCATAGTAAGGAAACACATTTTTTGCACTTTACATGGCATTAAGACGATACAAATGTGGGCTTTTAATATTTGCAAATCAACCCCATGGGCTCTTTTATATTTCAAAATTTGCATCTAATTTTTTATATACAAAATTTGGCATCTAAATATGCACATTACATTCGATTGTTGTTTTTATATACAAAATTCAGCATCTAAATATGCACATTACATTCGATTGTTGTTTTTATATACAAAATTTGGCATCTAACTATACACATTACATTCGATTGTTGGTTTTATATACAAAATTTGGCATCTAAATATGCAAATTACACAACTATATATAAAAAATAAGTGTCATTTTCGCTCCAATCCCTACATTAGGAAGGCAGAAGAAAAGTTAATAGAGAATATAAGAAGTTTCCTTTTGGCATCTAAATATGCAAATTACACAATTGTATCTAGCTTGAGTTGAACTTACCTACTAAAGTGTGCTTGAAGGGTCATCTCTATGCTTAAGAGTATTAAGTATTGCTTCATGATCAGCAGTACTAATAGTCCAAAGTTCCTTTGTCTTTGGTTTTCCTTGATGTTTCAAAAACTTAACATTGGTTTCTATAACAAGGTGTGAATACATGAGAATGGTTGTGTGCTTCTCATAGTCTTCAAATGCAGGAATGCCATTATTTTTAATCATATACATGTGCGCAACCATGTTCCCATAACAACATGTGATCTTGTTGGATATGTGAACATATCATCATCTATCGTCAGTTGTGCAAGTTTTTTCTTTCCTCGTACACAACGTGCTAACCAGTAATCTGATCTCTCATCATTCCCTTCTGGTGAAACCAATGCAAAAACATGTCCTGGCTGTAGAAGATTTGAAAGATGGTCATAGTCAAGTGAACAATCCATGTCATCATTTATTACAGAGATTGAGAGATAAAGGTGTGAGATAATGTGGAACCCATGTATCAATCCACTCACTTGACTCACACTGATCCCAATCACACTGAAGGCAACTCGAACAATAACAAGCCAACTCTCATGTCCAAATGGTCCATGTACTAGCATCTGAGCTTCGAAATGAATGCATTTTTTAAGAATCTTTCACATTTTGACAATCCAACCTATCTCCTATTGTGCCCAACTCAACCAACCAAAAGAATCTGCGCACCACTGAATCAAGAGTCCCCCCCTTGTGACAATGTTGAAGTACACTAATCAACAATAGAACAGGCATCAATGAGTTCTGCACCTGAAATCCTCAGTTTCTCCTTAACTAGAGCTCTCTTTATGCATGTACCTGCTCCATCATGCTCCCCTTTTCCATGACCGGCATCAAAAAACTCCAAATATGAGGTACACCTCTCTCTACATGCATTCTACATAACCAATAAAACATACGAGCATTTTTTAATTGACCTGTGCAGTTATCTGACCAAATGAGATGTCTATCCATAGAAATATTATTTTCCCACACTCACTCAAATAATTCTCAAAGAAATGTCAGACAAAC
>BSBK01004061.1:17500-50000 GCA_027943335.1 Chamaecyparis obtusa | reverse complement strand
AGGCTTGGTATTTGCTTCGACAATACCAAACGTGGGTGGTCAACCCTTTAGGCGTGTTCCAGGAGATAGTTTCTGATATTGAGACTTCGACCATGCAATAGCTGATGACTATTTTTTCACCCGAAATTGATGAAACAAAAAGGGTTTCTTAAAGACATTATCAGCTTTCCATCAATATAATTGCTGTCAAATTTTGAGTTCAGTAAGTAATTATTACTTATTTTTTAGTTAATTTATCTTTAAAGTCGTAATTGACATACTGATGAAAAACAACTATAATTTTCAAACCATTTAACCTTTTTGAAATCTGAAACATGAGTCACATTTATGCTTTGGCTACTATAAGAAAAAACAAGTTTTCAATTTCGTAAAGTTTAGAATTAGTTAAGGTGGTCAGACACGAGATTTGTTTCATTCTGAAAAAGTTGTAGTAGAAAATTCATAATTAATTATTTATTTGGCAAAAAATTACAAAAAAATATGCGTCACATCGGTCATGAGTCTACTACTTATATCTAGAATCTTGGGAAAATATATCATCATTTGATTGTGATTAAGGTAGTCAGACATACACGTACTCTTTATCTTTTCCTGAAATTTTCATAGTACTGCATTGAAATCTAAAATTTCAAACAAGGGCTAGTAGTTTAGAAACTACATTCAATTTCCTACAGATTCTACTCTTACAACTTTTTCACATAAGGTTCATAAGATGTTCAACCTTTTACGTCAAGTTGACTAACCCTGATTTTTTGATTTTTCATTGCCACTTAAGGCCATAGTTTGGTATACCATGATCCTGCACATACCCTCTCGCTTTCTTCTATCTCTCCCTTTACCGTGAGCATGAAAATGTCTCATACTCTTGCTAAAGTGGGGGTTAAATGTATAGTCCTAAAAATTAAGCACTTACTTTTATATTCATTTGGGACCACTTTTTATCCTCCTTTAGGGTTTTCCTTATATTAGGATCTCACATTGCATTTAATTACATGCATTATTTAAATCAAGGTTCTCTTTCTTCTTTAATGTTACTCAAAAATCTAAGTTGGCTCTAATTTCTATGCATATTTTCCCATTTTTCCATCCATTCACTTAATTCATTTCCTTGTTGGCCCTTTCTTTTGGTTATTTCAAGATTTAAGTGCATTTATGATCGATTTCCCTGTTATCTTTCTATTTTTCCCTGAATTTCTTAATACTTCTCAGATTTTGAAAGTTTCACCTCAAAATTTACACCTTCAAGTATAGGTTGACCTCAACCTATACCCTAGGGTTCGAATTATGATTGGTTCCTGAGCCCGATGCAAAGTATTTTCATTTTCTCGCTTAACACTTTTGACCTTCACAAATTTGGGCTTTGAAATCACTATAAAAGGATGCTTCTTGCTCTCATTTTCAAATCCATTACATGCCTATGACATCAATCTATCAAGTGCAAGAAATCCATCCACAAGAAAGCTATTGTGCATTCAAGGAGTTCAAGAAATAATTCATCATCCATCAAGCATTCAAACATTTCCTTCCATAGATCTAGCTTCCAAAGGAGTTGGCCATCAAGGGAGGCGATCTACATCCATCCATTAAAGTCCTTCTCTTCTTCAATTCAACATTGAGGTAAATTACAACATCTAATAGATGAGGTTTTGTCTTACATTATTTCCTTTTGGTTTTTGTGTTGAGTCAAAGCTATTGCATCAACATACTTGATCACATCTTAAGTACAATTGCATCTACATGGTATGATCTACTCCATTGTTAGATTCAATCTCTTTTACATGATAGAATTTATTTTATTTCAATTCAAGGTTAATTCTTAAACAAGGGCTTGACCAAGGCAAGCCCCTCCCCCCAACAATCTCCCTTTCTCTCTTGTGTGTAGGTGTGGGTCTCAGGAAACATATAGAGTTGTAGATCTAAGAATCCAATCCAAAGATCTTTCTAGATCTATTTTCTTGATTTTGATTCTAAAAATTTTAGGTATAGGTCAAGCTCAAACTACACCAGGTACAAGTTGAACCTGGTTTGACCTGTTCCCAGAGCATAACAGAAAGTTGTAGGTTATTGGGTTTCAGGTTGCAGTCTCCTAGATCCAGGAATCGGGTCATTTTGGGATTCCGCAAGTCAAAGAATTGGTCTCTTCCTTCTTTCATTTTCAAGTACACATATTCCTACCCCTATATCTGGCATCTACTTTGGTATATTAGATCAAATCTGCTACTATATCTTACTAGTAATAATTTTAGTTATAGCATAGATCTCTTCTTTCACATCATACATTTCTACTTACATAAGGAATACTCTAAATCCTTCTTCAAGATAGATCTTGCATTTATATTGCTTCATCCTCTTGGGTTGTACAAATCAGATTTTTTGTAAGGATAATATTTTAGTATTCCAATGTATGTGTAAAGTGGGTTTTTACCATTGATCCCCATTTTATACGATACATGGATAAAGTGAATAAGTGAAATAGATAAAAATAACACAAAATATCATTTAAATGTCATATAAAATTTCACTAAAGTATAAACATGTAATAAATTAATTTGTCATTTTAAAATGACATATCTTTAGCATTTCTTTCTCAATAGAATCAAGGGATGCAATTGAGTTTATTTTCATAATGATATTTTTCTCTTCTATTTTAAATCAGATTTTTATCATTTATGTCTTCCTTTTTCAATCACATTTTCGTTAGAGCATACTCAAAAAAATCTTTTTTTGTGGTATTTCACGTGGTCCTCTTCAGTTATCTAGAATATAGAAAAAAACAATTCTTATATTTCAAGAATAGTATATTTAGTACTCACTTGCTTTGAGTGCTGATTTTTTTTCTTTTTTAACAACCAATGTAACCTTTATCTATTTCATTATGAGTGCTCAATGAGTCATGTCAGGCTATGTTTATTGTATCAAATTCATGTTCATTAGGAATGAAAACTGTTGATGTAAGCAACCAAAATCAATAATCTCGATAAAACAAAATAACCTTCACAATCAAGAGACAAGCAACACAGAAATTTCATTCCACTCAATATCAGCTACAATATGAATGAGATGATCTACATGATTGATATATGAGATGAATTACAATGTAAAAAAACATTAATAAATAGGAAAGGTGTTATGAGGTACGATAAACTACCCTTTAACAAATATTAAATGAATGATATATTAAATGCAAAGTGACTAGAAGTTAATAAAGAGGCATGATCGTGTTATAAGGAACTTCTAGAATACCATCTAAGACTAAGTAAACTTAATTCATGTGAATGGTTGGCCACAAATAATTAGTAATGAACAAAGCACATTAAAGCCAAAAAAAATTTATGCCAGTAAATATAAAATTGTTGTTTGAGGTATCAATTGATATATCACTAGGATTAATAACTCTATCATTACCAAAATTGGCCTCCATTGTAACGATAAGTTCATTTGGAAAATTTTCTAAAAGTTTTTTGCCAACTCTCTTTTCTTTTCATTTGATTAGAAGGAATGTGTGACTCATAATCTCTTATTCTTTTATAATATGGAAAAATAGGTTCAAGTTGATTTTCACATTGATTTATTGTTCAAAAAATAATATGATATGAATTATAGTATTGCACAATTTTTTACTTTTCAATAAATGTTAAAGTTTTCTTCATTGCCCCACCATTACATAGTATGTGACGATGATGGAATTGGAAAAACCTATATTCTATACCCACTAAGCTCAATCATAATCCCCAATTAAGCAAATGAAACCACCATAATCCAAGAGAGCCCTTCCTCAAGAATGAATAAACAAATGAAATAAACCAATTTTTTTTACCAAATGCACTCAAGAGATGCTTGAATCCATTATCCTCCTATATTCCAAGGTCTTGTATTGAAATGTTGGTTCTCTAAGATTTGTTAGCACACACACAAGAGGCTATGGGACAATGTAGATAGGTTGATTGAGGTGAATACTATGCAAGTGATAGTATGAAGGATATGATATGATAGTGATATGATGATAGAAAGATAGAAATATGATGATGATGATGATGAAGATAAACATGTCTCTCAAAGATCACAATAGAAAATACTCACAAGATTAGGATAGACATTAGGATTTCTCATTAGAATTGCACATTAGATTTCTTATTAGATTTAAATGATAGGAAAAGTCTTGTTTTATATATGCCTCATGAAAATTTAGGGCTAGGATGAAGAGGTGATAAAGGAATGACTAGGATTAGAAAGCACATAAGGTTTTGGTGGGAGTGAAGGAGATTAAGGGGAAATAGAGATGAGTGGTTGAG
The DNA here is from genome assembly GCA_027943335.1 of Chamaecyparis obtusa. Classification (NCBI taxonomy): domain Eukaryota; kingdom Viridiplantae; phylum Streptophyta; class Pinopsida; order Cupressales; family Cupressaceae; genus Chamaecyparis; species Chamaecyparis obtusa. Next base: position 45,708 of record BSBK01004061.1, on the reverse strand, counting down.
ATTAAATGATAGGTAGAGGATATTGCCTTTAGAAATAAAAGTCAAATTAAGAGACATGTGACAAGTGGCACAAACACAAAATTTAAGAGTTGATCCATGTGACTAAAGGTGATTGGTGGAAATGAAACCTGAAAAGGATTTAGGAATTTATAAAATAAACAAAGGTGCTTATTATATAAATAGGAGAATTAGGAAATGTAAAATGAGAAAATTAAATAAATAGGAATTTATTTAATTTTAGGATAGTAAAGGATAATGAATTATTCAAATAAATAGGAATAAATAATTGTAGAAGAGGGTAATGAATTAATTAAATAAATAGGAATATCTATTTAATTAATAGAGGAATTTTGTTTATTTCATGAGGATATTTTTAGGTGTCTATAGTGTGTCTTTTTCAATAATTTTTCTTTAGTACGAGGACGCTAGTATCTAAAATGCTCCAACATGTCCTTCCTTTCTATGTAGGAGGAATTGTAAGATTTGGCTGTGAAGGTAGCCACCCAAGATCTAGAGGTAATGTAAAGCATAATAACAAGAGAGAATGAAGAGTAAATTGTATTCCTATCAATAATACAATACGATGAATCAACTGGATTCAAATTGAATTAAATATTACATAGGAGACCCCATGCTTGTATAGCTGAGGTAAGTACAAAGGACTGAATGAGACAATGACAAGTGTCATTGTCTCATTGAATGATAATCAAAAGAAAACATATGATCACCCATCTAAGGTGGAATCACATGTCCACTAGAGGTGGATCATCCTCCAATGTGTAATAAAGTATGTGCAACAAAGGTGGAGATTGATAAAGTGATAAGTACACTAAAGGTGGATTCAACACATAAAGTGGAATGTGGTAACATGATAACACCATCTAAAATGGAAATGCTCCTAAAAGATCCTATGTGGTCCCTAAGTAAGCTGAAGTAAAGTTTAGTTAGTACCTAGTTAGAATTAACCATGGTAAAATGTCTTAATTACACCAACACCCCCCTTAAGTGCAACTTAGGGACAAATTAAAAAAGAAAATAATGCAAGATGGGTCCCAAATACTAGGCCATGTTAGGTACCCATGTCAAAATGCAATGAAATCTCTCACAAATGGAGAATGGGAGAAAACCACATAGGAGAAAAACTCCCCTCTAAGAGAGAGATGAAAACAAACAATGCTCTCAAGTATAAAAACAAAACATCATATGAGGAAAAACTCCCCCCATAAGAGAGAAGAGGAAATATCATGAATCCCCCCTCCCCCCCCAATGTCAAATCTCCTACAAATATGGTCCCAGATGATGACCATTACTCCTCCATAGAAAGAAAATAGAGCTAATGATGTACTAAGATTGTCAAATTGCGACAAAACCAAGTCCAAATGTGGATGAAGAAATGATTATTAATAACTCGCTATGTAAGTGGACAAATATGGGGGACCAAAAAGGGGGTATACATTGCCAATTTGTTTTCTTAATCAACAAATTTGGAACTTCGAGGAGAAAATCAAGATAGTTACACTCAAAATTTGAAGATGTGACAAGAACAAGAGTTGTAGTACTCCAAATATAGTTTCTAAACTATTATATTTTTTTGAAATTTTTTGAGATTAAGGGACTCAAAAAGGGGGGGCACACAAAGTGGTCTTGTCTTTTTGTGAAAAAATATAACATAGTGTCTAGTGTGCTCTCTCTAAAATGTCAACATTTTATTTGAATATTTTTAATGGCTCTAGTGATAAGTTATCTTACAGCATGTAGTTTATCCTAGATGTTTTGGCTAATTATTTTATGAACATATGATATTTTATGGATTTTCAAAGTGGACAAATCCTAAAAACATGAAATTTGAGGATGCTCCCCTTATAGATTGTTGAAAAATAATGAAAAATGAATTTTTTAGGTGTGTAAAATGGAGTCTAGTTTCTAAAAATGAAAATTTCTTTAAAATTTGATGAATGAGCCAAAATCTATGCCTGAAATACTATACGTAGGTTTTTGACAAAAATCGAACCTACATATTGAAGAAATTAGAAATTGGAAAACTTAACATAATCAAAATTTAAAATAAATTATATGTTTAGATAGCTAACACAAAGCTTAACAATATTACGATGTTTGATTTTGTCTATGTTGAACCACATGAAAACTTGATGGGGAGTACATAAGAAAATATGATAATTTTCCCCCTAAAATAATGTAGGATTCACTAGGATTTTACACCTTTTCCCAGCAGGGGGTTTCTTAAAGTTATCCTTGACCTAGTTATGGAAATGTACCTTTTATTTTGTCATAGGTTGAGTGCATCTAATTATGTTGGCCATTTTTTTTTGAGCTAGTTTATCATCATGTTTGAGATATTTTTATTTGGAATCATTATAGTTTACATTGACTCGTACTTCTTTCACATTGATTGAAGTAGGAGCATGTTGGGTTCTTGACAATATTGCATCAACCAAAAATATTTGTTTTCATTTTTTCTAGTTTGTACAGACTCTGAGTTTCTTTTTGTGTTCCTTTAGTTTTGATCAGTTGTTGTTGTGCACCTCGTGAAGTGTTCTTGGCATCATGCTTCACCTTTACCTAGGTTCACACCTCAATTGGATTCTTCATGTATGATATATTTTGGATTCTTGGTGGGACTTAATTGTTCTTCACGTTTCACAACTAGTTTATGTTTTCTGATCTTGAGAAGGATTTTCCCGATTGTCAAAGCTTGGTGGCTTATTTCCCGATGTTGCTATGCCTATGCCTGGCCTTCTTGTGGGTTCACACATCGTGTTTCCTCTATTTGTGGGATATTCTTATGACTTAGGTCTTGACCTATATTGGTAATAAATTTTCTTGTTCTTTGAGAATGTGATCTTTCTTAGGTCAACTTGATGCTTGCAAAGATTTTATATTGTGATGTAATTGATCCTTAGAGGAGTTTTTAGTAGTGCTAGATAATAAGATAACCTCCTGAAGGTTAGAAGATAGGATTTTATTTGTATAATCATGCGTGAATGCCTATCATGTAATACTTCATGTTGCAAGTCCATTGTAATTGAATTTCAGTTAATGCAAAGGTTGATTTGGCATTTGTCTCAATTGTTCCTAGTTGTTTCTATTATGTTACTCTTGCTACAATGATTGGACAGATCTCATTGAGGTCCCTCCTGTCCTTGGCTGAACCAAGTGGTATCAAAATGAGTCTTCATTCCTTGTGGAAGAAATATCTATTTTTAATCATTGTAAATCCCTAGATTGATTGTTGTGGGGTGACATAGTGAGGATCTGGCCCTTAATTGTAGAGGCCTTGTGCAAGATGATTCATGGAAGGAGATATGTGAATCCATCCATGATGGATATGTTGAGACATATATCAACCTGATTGGAAGTTGTGGAAACAACCCAAATGAGAGGTTGCCATATTAATGATGTGAGTGAGGATGAAGAAGTTGAGGAAGAAGAATCACTAGAACTTGATTATGGAGATGAAAGACTCCTAAGAGCCATAACTAGAGTGAATGCAAAACCCCATTTTAATCCACCTAATTATGATTGCAAATTAGATTCAAATGATTTTCTTGATTGGATCACAGACATGGAAAAGTACTTTGAATTTGAGGGTACAAGTGAAGATAAGAAGGTAAAGTATGCTTGAAAAAGGTTGAGAGGTTGTGCATCCTTATGGTGGGATCATATGTAGATTGATAGAAAAGGAAGAGGCAAGGAGAAAATAAAGTCATGGGATAGGATGGTGATTAAACTAAAGGCTAAGTTCTTACTAGTTGATTACCAAGTAAGTTTGTTTAGGAAGTTGCAAAACTAAAAACAAAAGGATCTTATTGTGAAATAATGTACTGAGGAATTTTACAGATTAGATATTAGATTTGGTCATATAGATGATGATGTTGAAATTTTTGCAAGGTATCTTAATGGTTTGAGGACATATATACAAGATGAGATCAGTTTGGTTAAGTTGCAAAGTGTGGAAGAAGCTTATCAATATGCCCTAAAAGTTGAACAAAACTTGAACAAAAGGCACAAGAAAACGTAAAGAGGGAGAAGAGGAAGATTCCAGAGATGAAGGAAATTTCTTGTGGAGGAAGAAATTTTGTAGATCAAAACAAAGGAAAGGTAGATATCAAGGAAGAGAATACATACTGAAGGGATGACATAATTTTTCACAGAGGTAGTGGATCAAGAAGCTATATAAGAGAAGACAAAAGAGTGTTTAGAGGGATATATTTTAAATGTGCAAGAGGACACTGATATTTTAAATGTACCAAAGGAAATACAAGTAATAAGATAGAGAATAAAGGTAGAGCTTCTTAGGTGGAAGAGGAGCCTACCAAATCTTTGAATCAACCAGAAGAGGGAGAATCCCTAATGGTGAGAAGATCCCTATATCATGAGGAGATAGATCAAGAGAAGTTGTTGAGGAAGAGTTTTTTCAAGACAAGATGTAAAGTTGAAGGAAAATGTTGCAAAGTGATCATTGATAGTGGTAATTCAGATAATCTAGCTTCTGAGGAGTTGGTGAACAATTTGAAGTTGGAGAGATTGAAGCATCTAAAACCCTATCATATTGCATGGATAAAGGCTGATCATAAGGCACTAGTAAGTGAGAAATTCCTAGTGAAATTAAAGGTAGGAATTTATCATGATAAAGTTCTTTGTGATATTATACCTATGGATGTATGTCATATCTTTTTGGGTAGACCATGGCAGTATGATAGACAAGCTTTGCATGATGGGAGGAAGAATGGGTATACTATTATTGTAAACAAAATAAAACAAGTGTTGTTTCCTTTAATAGAGAATCCTAAGAGTGATATTTGTACCAGTGTTAGAGTTGTTTTGGTTGAAGAAAGAAAATTCTTGGATGGTTTGAAAAGTGACAGTATGTGTTATGCTTTGATTCCTAAGAAAGATGATGTAGAATTAGAAGAGGGACAACCTAAGGAGATAAAATAATTGTTGACAGAGTATGAGGACATAATCTCAGACAATGTACTTGATGGATTTCCACCTATGAGGAGTATTAGTCATTGCATGGATCCAATTCTGGGATCTAGTTTGCCAAATAAAGAAGCACATCGAATGGCGCTTGCAAAGAATGAGGAATTGAATAGGCAAGTGCAAGAATTGTTGAGGAAATGATTGATCAGAGATATTTTGAGGCCTTGTGCACTACTTGTAGTATTAGCACCTAAGAAGAGTGGAGAGTGGATAATGCGTATTGATTATAGAGAAATCAACTAGATAACAATGAAGTATAGGTTTCCTTTGCCTAGGATGGATGATATAATGGATTGCTTAAGTGGAGCTAAGTATTTTAAAAATGTTGATATGAAGAGTGGTTATCATCATATCGAAATCAGAGAAGGAGATGAGTAGAATACTGTATTCAAAACAAATGAAGGATTGTATGAGTGGTTAGTGATGCCTTTTGGACTGACCAATGCACCTAGTACTTTCATGAGGTTGATGAATGAGGTATTGAAGAAATTATTGGGTAAGTTTGTGATTTTTTATCTTGATGAAATTTTGATTTTCAGTAAGAGAAAGGAGGACTATTTGTTGCATCTGAGACAAGTGTTATAGATATTAAGGGAATAAAAGTTGTTGATAAACATAAAGAAGTGTTTTTTCATGAGAGAGGAAATAGTGTATTTTGGATTTGTGATATTTGTCGAGGGATTGAAGATGTACCCTAAGAAGGTTAAAGCAATTAGTGAATGGCCTACACCTAAAAGTGTTGGAGAGGTAAGATCATTTCATGGATTGGAAAGATTCTACTGAAAGCTCATTAGGAATTTTAGTTCACTTTGTATCCCTATGACAAAGGAAATGATAGGGGATAGGAAAGATTTCAAGTGGACACATGGAGCACAAAGGAGTTTTGAATTGCTGAAACAAAAGGTAACTAAACAACCTATTTTGGATTTAATTAATTTTAATAAATTATTTCAAGTGGATTGTGATGCAAGTGGAATTGCAATTGGAGAAGTATTAACCCAAGAAGGTAGATTAATTGCTTATTTCAATGAAAGATTGAATGATGCAAAGAGAAGATATTCAGTTTATGATCAAGGATTTTATGTCATAGTTCAAGACTTGAAGAAGTGGAGACATTACCTATTACCTAAGGAGTTTGTATTGTACATTGATCATCAAGCATTACACTATTTGAGCAGTCAAGCTAAGTTGAATCAGAGACACATGAGATGGGTTGAGTTCTTGTAGAGTTATACATTTGTTTTGAAACAAAGGAGTGGTAAATCAAATAAGGTTGTTGATGATTTAAGTAGAAGAAGGAATATGTTGACAGAGATGAGAGTTGAAGTGCTTGGATTTGATGAGCTGAGGAACTTGTATGAGGATGACCCTAATTTTGTTGAATCTTGGAAAGCTTGCAAAGAACATGTTGTAGAAAACTAGAGAAAATGGTTGGACTATTTCATTCGGGAAGGTATTTTATTTAGAGGATCTCAATTTTGCATACGTAGAAGTTCAATGAGGGATAATCTGATTAAGGAAAATCATTGTGGAGGATTAGCGTGATATTTTGGTATTGATAAGATAATGGATTTGGTAAGTGAGAATTACTTTTGGCCTCAAATTCATAAGGATGTAAGGAAGTTTGTTCATAGTTGTGGAGTTTGTCAAGTTGCTAAAGGAAATAGTCAGAATATTGGATTGTATACACCTTTGATAGTTCCAACTAGATCTTGGGAAAGCACTAGCATGGATTTTGTACTTGATTTGCCTAAGGCACCAAGAGATAATGATTCTATATTTATGGTAGTGAATAGATTTTACAAGATATCACATTTCATACCTTGTAAGAAGACTACAGATGCAGGACACATGTAGAAAATTTGTTTTTTTAGGATACTTTGGAAGAAGATGAATACTGTTTTGAAGTTTAGTTCTACATTTCATCCATAGACAAATGGAAAAATAGACGTAGTAAGTAGGAGTTTGGGGAACTTGTTGAGGTGTTTGGTTCGAGAAAAGTCTGGGAATTGAGATTTAGTCCTAGCGCAAGCAGAGTTTGCACATAATAATTCAGTGAATAGGAGTACATGGAAAACACCATTTGAGATAGTCATTGGGATGAATCCTAAAGGAGTACCAGAGCTGAGGCATATCGTTCATGAGGTCAAAAGGAGTGCAAAAGGAGAGGAATTTGCATAGGTTATGAAGTCATTGCATGATGAAGTCAGAAAACATTTGGAGAATATGAATCAAAAGTATAAGGAGAGAAGATGTGAAGAGGAGACATGAGGAGTTTGTAGTAGGAGATGAAGTAATATTATATTTGAAGAAGGGAAGATTTCCTATTGGAATGTATACAACAAGATGAATATGACGAAATTTGGACCATGTAAAATCTTGAGGAGATTTGATTTAGGGAATGCTTATGAAGTACTCGATGACATGGATGTATTAGCTATATTCAATGTTGCAAACTTTTATGAGTATCATGAGGTATATTTCAAAGAAAGTGATGTATTAGATGTTGAACAATGGTCCGATAAGAAGTAGATGGAAGAGATAGAAGAGATCTTGGACAACATAATTGGAAGAAGTACCAGAGGGAAGCAATATAAAGAATATATTGTTAAATGGAAGGAAAAACCAATGGAAGATACTTCATGGATTTCTCAGGATGATGTTAATCATTTTAGTTTTCCTCTAGCCCCAGAAAAGTGAGAGGCTCACTTTTCAATAACCCTGGGTGTCTAATACAGGAGCACCTTGGGTTCTTGGCAATCTTGCATCAACCAAAAATATTTATTTTCCTATTTTCCAATTTGTACACTCTCTGAGTTTCTTTCTACGTTCCTTCAATTTGGATCAGTTGTTGTTGTGCACCTCATGGAGTGTTCCTAGCATCATGTTTCACATTCACCTAGGGTCGCACCTCGATTGGCTTCTTCACAATGAAATACCGTAGATTCTTGGCGAGACTTAATTGTTCTTCATGTTTCACGACCAATTTGTGTTTTCCAATCTTGTGAAGGATTTTCCTGAACGGTTAAGCTTGGTGGCTTATTTCCTAATGTCTCTATGCCTGTGGTCGACCTCTTATGGGTTCACACACGATGTTTCCTCTATTTGCGAGAGATTCTTACGAGTTAGGTCCTAACCTATATTAGTAATACATTTTCCTATTCTTGGAGAATGTGATCTTTCTCAGGCCAACTTGATGCTTGCGAAGGCTTTATATTGTGATGTAATTGATCCTTAGAGGAGTTTTTAGTAGTGCTAAATAATGAGGTAACCTCTTGAAGGTTAGAAAATAGGATTTTATTTGTATAATCAGGCTTGTATGCCTAGCATGTAAGATTGCATGTTATAGCTCCATTGTAATTGAATTCTTGTTAATGCGAAGGTTGATTTGGCATTTCTCTCAATTGTTCCTTTTTGTTTCTGTTGTATTACTCTTTCTACAAGGATTGGATGGATCTCATTGAGGTCCCTCATATCCTTGGTTGTGCCATCGATCTTACCATTGTATACTATCGAGGAAGATTGTTCCAAACTATTATTATTTTTGTTAAAGATCTACAATCAAGAGTTGACATTAAGAATAATATAAAGATGATCTAGGATTTGATGTTGGGTCCCTTATATTGTTGGTCTTGTAGAAATCATTAAAATTAATTAATTCATTCTCCATCCTTGGATCACCTAATTTACCACTGAAGCCTTCTCCAAACATTAGTATTATAAGAAGCTATTGTGAGCCCCTCCCCTACCCTATCCAAGTTCTTTGTTTGCGATCCACACATAATTTGCACACCCAATTAGTGAACCTCACCAAATATACCAACAGTTAATCAGAGGTTTTCTTTAATTTTAGGGAAGCATATCAGTAGTCATTATAGATAACTTCGTGTGACCATAGAGCCTAAACTATACATTGTATTTGAATGAATTTTTTTTGTCTCTATATGCGACTTAGCTTTTTAATAGATATTTTTTGGCTTATGGGTATTAACGAATCTCCCTTTAGAATTTGTTAAGCACTGAAGGGTCAAAAAGTGGTCATTTCAAAGTGTTGCCTGATACCTACTTAAATATGCCCCAATAATCATGTACTCAAAATTTCCAGTACTTATGAACAAATGTACTAGTATTTGTGCACAAATGTTCTAGTAGTGGTGCACAAATGGGCCAATTATGAACCAAAAAAGATAAAAAATGATTGGATATTGGTACATGTGAAACTTATTAGAGGACTTTTAGTTATCATTTTTTGGCTCCTTTAAAATTAGTAATTAGGGAGTGGGGGTTGGTTGCGTGAAGAGTGGATGGTTATTGGTACATGCTTGGCTACTAGTGCTCTTCCCCTAACACAAAACGGTTTTTGATTTTTGTGGTTTGATCACAAGTGGTCATGTGGGTGACCAAGGGTAATCTGACTAGGCCTTATTTTGCTCCCCTCTATCTATCATTGGGATCCAAACATGCATTTTTCCATAGAGCGTCTCTTGTACAAATGGAGTCATATTTTCACAGTCCATATATTGTTGGAAACTTGGCTCCACCAACTCTGCAATGGTGTAGGTCAATCTATGTAAGTTTTTTTATTTATTAACATTTTTGTAGCTTAAATTCAACCTTTAGCTCATAGCATTTTCTCACAATCGCCAATTTTTGTGATTCTTGTTGTGTTGGAAATGTATTGAGGACCTCTATCATTGAGTCTGTGCACTTTTTCTAAATTCAGCCGCAAGTACTATCTATTAATTTTTTGCATTTTTTGGTATTTTCTTGTTGAATTGGACGTCATAATATTTGGAGAGGTACAATTTATGGGGCAACTTCATTTTAAGTTTCATACCATATTTGGAGGTTTCTATATTCTTATGATGGCTCAATATTTTAAATTTTGAAGAATTGTCATAGTTGTAATCCTTCTTTGATCACCTTAATGAAAAGGAACTATAAACAATGGAGAAATGGAATTATCACTCATCTTAGAGGGCTTCATTTATTGCCATATTTGTATAGTCTTGTTCCCCTATTTTTTCAACCTTGTCAAAAATTTTCTTGGAAATGTAATAGTGATCATGTCTTAAGAGTCATTGGTATGCATGTAGATGATGTCATTTTGGAGTCTATTGTTGATTTTGAGCATCCTCGTGCTCCTTGGACTAAAACTTGGGATTTATATAGAGATCATGATACTCATCCAGATTATCATATTTTAGATTGTATTTTACCTCTTCATCCTTCAAAAAGGATACCCCACACTTGTGATAATTTGGAGTATTTTTCAACTGCGGATGAGGTTGTGGTTGCTTCAAATGTTCATGCTTCTTCTTAAAATATATTTGATGCACCTCAATTATATTGGCTTCTTATCCAATGTTATTGATTGAGATTTATATCATTCTTGATTAGTAATCTATACATCATCTTTCAGATTTGGAGGACACATTTTAGGGGTTGTCTCCCCTCTTTGATGATAGTGATTGTAGTCTTGTTGTCATATCATATTTATCTTTGGAGCTTGTTCCACATCAGTTTCCACATGGTTCAAGTTTGTCACATTCTCTAGTGCCTGGGCATGTACCTAAATGGATTGTGGCATCCTCATTTCACCTGGACCAGGAGAAACCTGAGTGATTTATAGAGACATTATCATTTGTCATGTTTTCACATTTCAAAGCATATACTAAATAGGAAGAATTCTTGCATCTATAGATCATTTTGTGTCTTCCTAAAGGTAGACAAGTTGTTTGTAAACAACAAATCAATTTTTGTCTCTAGACACCTACCATTTTTGCAAAAGATTATTCATTATGGGGGGATATATAGTGTATCTCTTTCCCTCCTATGGAAGAATATGGATCATATCTTTATGATGATTATAATTTTTGGGAGGGTATTGATGTTGAGACATCAATACATCACATGACGTATCACTTGTACATGATTTTCATATCTCTTTCTTGGACAAGAGTTTTGTCCCTTATAAGATTTTCTCCTTTTCTCTATTTGTGAGTGATTAGTTGCATAATTAGTTGTGCATGGGTGTCTCACAAGTCCTTGTTGTTGGGACCTATTGCATATTTCTATTTCTTATTAGTCTAAGTGCATCATTTGCATAATAAATTTTCTCCCTTAGTTGCATTGAAAGGGGGGTGAGGGTGTTGGTGTAACATCATTTACATGTTAAGCTATTTAGGCTTAATTAGCATAAAGAATCACTTTCACGTTGCATAGAGTATGTTCTCTCAAATTCAAAGTTGGCAAAATGAAAAGTTTTGTTACTTTCAAATTTGAATTAAAAACATCATATTTAATATTATATTAAAAATACATTTTAAAATAAAAAGGTGAAAAATTTGGGTTATGATAAAAAATCAAATGTAATACTATGTAAAATGAGATAAGGTTATGCATTGTTTTAAGAGTATTCGTTATGGTTTATGATCTAATGAACTAGATCTCTCACATATAACCATTTTCAAATTATTATCATTGATATAATTAATATAAGTGTGCAAGTGACACTTCTTTCTATAATTGATTATGAAAAAAAATAAAGACCTTCATTAATGGTCATTGAATGCTCAATAATACACTTCCTAGCCTTGCATGTTATAATTCAAAGCATTTGCAGTGCCGACACAGTCAATTAATTATTCTTTCATATAATATTAATTTAATCAATGTCAATTTGACACTCTATTAGTTATGATAAATGAAAATGTCTCTTTTATCATAATCATTATAATTTCTGGGAAACCCAAACTCTAAATACACTTTTATTTTAAGACTTGATAAAGGCCCATCTACAAGAGGAATCATAAATTCATTTGAGAAAATCTAAATCATCCAAATTTGAGTATAGGACACTATAGTAGTCAATGCATATATATAGTGTAGTTTCCTCCCTCTATAAAACTGGTTGGAAAAGGCACTTTTTGATATGCTCTTGCATTTCAAGGTGAGATAAAGTAAAACCATCCTTCTCCATGAAAAATAGTTGCATTGCTCTTGCTGTGTTAAAAACCAACTTTCTACAACTCTCTGGAACATCATTGTTGGTGACTAATTCCCAATTTAATTCCAATAAGGCATTTTGCATGAGAGTGTAAATATGGTTCAAGGCTTCTTCTTCTAAGATTCCAAGATGATCTTTTATGCAACAATCTATTGCTGAAACCTTACCTCGAAGCTTGTTCTCCTAAATTATTACACATGCATAAAGACTTGATTAGAATAGGCAATCTGTCTTGATTACAATGAATACTCTATAGATGTATACACATACATATTAGGAAGGGAAAAAATTACATAATATCATACCTGATAAGTTTTGCTATCATAGATCAGACGTCCTGTAAGAGATATGAGATGAAGAAATTTGGATCCATGCCCAATTCTTGAGAGGACATTGCTAGAAAGAAGCTCTCCCGTAAAAAGCATAGAGGTTAGAACTATTGTGCCTAATCCCATAGAGATTTTAGCGTTCTTTATGTACTCATCCAATGAAGGTATGTATTTATCTTGCACCCATTTTGCTTCACTATTGTGGGATGCTACTTGAACCTCCATCTACAACATATATGTACATCATGAGTTATATTTGACTACAATTTAAAAGCTCCTCTTGCTAACCAAAATCATATAAAATATGAAATAAGAAACTTCACAAAATAAATGAGATTGAAAAAAAAAAGCATTATAATACATACCAAATTTCTAATATAAGGCAAAACATCATGTCCTTGTCTCTTGCTTCCTTCTTGTGCAATTTCATTCATTGTGTTATAAAAACTCAAGAAACATGTTTTCATTTGTGGACGCATTTTATCCACTAGAGATGGATCCCACCTAAAACCCACACCAATTACAACAAATTTAATCAAAAAAATATTTTAAAAAAAATTAAAAATGAAATATTTATATTAATATATATAACAAAATGCTTATAAAAATATGTATTATATATTTTTCTATAAAATAAACGAACTCTCCAATTCTCACATACACATGTCCACAAATATCTTGCTCATACAGGTATCAACATTAAACGAATAGAAGTTCATTACGAGTAAACACATTAGAAATAATTTATGGAAAACCAAGAGTCAATCATATATCTTGTTTGAATACGAGCATCAACATTAAACTAATACAAGCTCATCACAAGTAAACACATTAAGAATAACTTATGGAAAGTTAGGAATGGATTATAAATATCTTGCTCATTAAAGAATCAAAACCAATACAAGTTCATTACCGGAAAACACATTAGAAATAACCCACAAAAAATCAAGACTTGCCACATGAAAATCTACTTTACTTAGAAACCGCCACCATATTAGAAGTCAATTTAGAACCAACTTAGAGTTCCACTTAAGGTATTCTTATAGAAAATTGAACTTAGGCCTCCACAATGAAAACCCAATATTTTAATCTAATTATTATTATTATTATTCTAATTTTAATTTTGATTTCCAATTAAAATATTAACAACTGTACTAAAATTTTAATGGGAAAAATCTGAGAAATTTAGACCATACCTCGCAACTGCTTCAGAAAATAGTGTGACGTCATTTCCTGATGTGGCGTACGCGTCATAGAAATAGTTTAAAATGACAATAAAAATGGAAATTTTTGTGTAAACTGCTCTGCACGTAGCGAATTCTGGCTCAAACATGCTCGCCGCCACTGCAAAATAAGTCTCAACTAGCCTGTCTGGAGTAAAATCAAGCTTTGATAAACCAGACGCTATCCACCACCTTTCCACATCGACACAACATATCATAATAATAATTAGTAAATTTGTCTGGTTTTTGTTTCTTTTGCAAAAATATTCAGCATGGATACAAAATTCGACAGGTATGAATCTACCCACCTTTGGAGGTCTTGGATTTCCTTTTGCTGTATACGCTGTACACTGTTGAAGTCAAGTTTGGCCAGCTCTAGATACTTCGCATTGCTAACACATGGCATCCTGATAAGCAATTTGGAATATAAATTAATCTAGCACTGAGAAAAAGCAAAACAAATGAATCTGTTTATTCTGGATTCAAGAATCATTGAACCTTTGTAATCATATTTTTGATGCTGGAACATGAATCAGATTTCTGATGATGAGAAAAAGTACAACACATGAATCTCTTTATTCTGGATTCAAAATCATTGAACCTTTGTAATCATATTTTTGATGCTGGAACATGAATCAGATCTCTGATGATGAGAAAAAGTAAAACAAATGAATCTCTTTATTCTGGATTCAAGAATCATTGAACCTTTGTAATCATAATTTTGATGCTGGAACTTGAATCAGATTTCTGATGATGGAACTTTGGAACTCTATTATCAGAAGTGGGATTCGAAATGTTTGTAAAGATTAAGGATATTAGGTTTGTGTAATTTCATAGTTTTGATCAATGTTATTATTGGGTTAGATTGTATGGCAGTTTTTGACAATATTTTTTATTACATTTCCTGATTTATTATCAGGATGAAGAATGATATAGGAGAAGTGTAAATTTGAACAGCAAAAATGTGATCCAAAAATTCCAATTCCAATGAATTTTAATCATCAGAAATATGATCTAAAAGTGTACAGATTTCAACCTAATTGAATCCAGAAATAAAATCAACAGCATTATAAATTGTGAAAACTTGATTTCATGAAAGAAACCCATGAATGTTAAAGGTGTAATAATATGATAAATCTTTATCCTTACAAGTACATAGACTTTCCAAGCCAGACATCGTTTGCCCCATATTGCTCTAGGTAGTTTCTTGCCTCCAGCCTGGGCAGACTTCTGTGCCATGGATACTTGAGCTCATATTCCACCTGTATTATAGAAAGGAAACATTGAAATGATCAATTTCTTTTTTTCAGAGTACACAAATAATTTATGGGGGAGTGTGAAGGCTATGTACCTCTCCCTGAAGGTCTTTTTTGAGAGCCCACTTGTCGAAAGCCCCCACACTTTCCAGAGCATTTGTCAAATATCTCTGTGTACAGAGCTTTGCTTCTTCCATAATCTTTTCTCCCGGCAATGCAACTTGGGAGCAGCGATGCACGTTTAGCATGTCTGTGACTCCCCGCTGTGTTTGGCCCATGAAGCAAAAGAACTCTCCATTTCCGTCCCTGAAAGTCTTCAGGGCATCTGCCAAAGAACAGAGGAGCGACTTCAGTATCAAGAAAAGATAAAATGATCCAGTCAAGTACTGATCCGTTTCTTGTAAAAGAGCTTAAACAGCCCATACCCAAATTAATTTCAACCAGTTATGATTTTACCTGAAGATACATTGTATCCGTGGAGTCTAAGGATTCGAAGGCCCATGGCTGTGTCATCAATGTCGCCCACAGCGTTGTCTCTGGCCCATCCAATGCCCCTTTCATCCCAATACCTGTGAACATAATTTCATCAGATTACAGATCTCTCTTACAATTAAGTGGGTCTCTGATTTATTGTGTTAGGCTTTATCCATAATCACATTTGTCCTCTGTAGATTTTTATGCACAATGATAACAATTTCAATTTCATTGAAATCAATCGAAATCTGATAAGTATGGGAAATTTTCTACAACTGCCATGATTCGACTGTGTAGTTTTTGAGTCAGCAAAATCTTCAGCATCAAATTGGTGAAATTTGGTTTCAATGGCATCGAAACAAAGCTAAAATCAGATTGGAAATCCATACATACATGTAAACATAATCGAGTGTTTCTTTGATCTCGTCTTTGAAATGGCGATCGATCCCCAGACGTTCAACAGTGTCCACGGCCCACAGGCGTTCGAACAGATCCAGCGGATAGTGACAAGGAACTGCATTTTGTTTATTTGCATTGACACAATCAATCTCAATGGATCCAATCTTTCTTCCACAGATCTCAAAGCATACAGACAACTAGTACTAAACCATATCTGGAAATCAAAAGACGAAACAATTCTGATTAAAGCATTTTTGTGATTGGTTCGCACCATGATCACCAAATTTGTTGAGAACAAAGGTCAAAAAGTCCAGAGATTTCTGGTCTCCTGTGCGCATGAACACGGCAGCTGTGGATGCAGGGGAGCTGAGGAAGGATCCATCCTTGGACTGAAGTTTCATCATTTTATCCCAATCTACTATTTCCTGCAACCCCTCTAACGAGTAGAGTATTGTTGTTGGAATGGCATGGACAACATTTAGGGGAATCCTGATAACACCCATGAGATATGCAATATTAGAGATTCCTAGTTCATCAGAGAATCCTGATAACACCCACAAGGTATGCAATATTAAAGATTCCTGGTTCATCAGAGAATCCTGATAACACCCACAAGGTATGCAATATTAGAGATTCCCTCGTTCATCAGAGGAAATATGGGCAACATGAACAGAGAGCGAATCACTCACTTTTTGAGCTTAATCTCCCGCATCTCACTAATCTGCTTAAAGACGGGCAGCTCATAAGGAAGATCGATCCCTAAAGCTTTAGCTTCGTTGAGCATTGAAATGAAAACGATCTCAAACCCACTTGGCCTGTGATTGTCTGCTTCTTTCTCTATTCTCTCAGCATGGTTTCTGATAAATTCAACGCCTGCAATTTCATTTCCATGTTATAAATTATCGGAGTAAAACACAGCAACGCAAAGAAAAACCCTAAATCCAGGTCAGGATTGTGATTAAACCAACCTTTATTCACTTGGGCATCCCCTGTATGCCACAGAGTGAGGGTAATAACACAGGCAAGAGTAGCCAGAATGCGATCATATGTCAAGAAGCACAATTCTTCGCCCCAAGAACCATCGCTCAACTGGTTTTTCAGAATCCATTGAAGCGTCTGAGGAAACTGAGGGCAGTCAGAGCCATCCACATCAGGAATCCTGGCAACCCAGGCAGTATCATAGGCAGAAGGATTCGTTTCACCGTCCCCCATTGATCTAAACATGCCCTTTATCTCGTCAATCAGGGTTCGCATCCGCTTCTCTTTCTCGGCCGCATCCTGAATTCATGAATCACAACGCATCAATTTCCAGCCCATAGTCATACATTTAACAAACATCCCCAACAACTAAATCCAATTTTTACCTGCTCATCATAAGCGGATATCATAGAATTGATCATTTCTTCCTTCCAAAACGCTGGCGGGAATTCTCGTTTCTTTGATTTAGAAGAATCGGTAAGCCCTAAATTCGAAACACCAGTTGCAGACTCAGATTGAAAGAGCAAATAGGCATTCTATTACAGTAATGAGTCCCAATTTGTGAGATGAATTCTTGAATATTAACCAGTAGAGATCAAATGAAAATACATATTTACCAGTAGCAATAGTAGTGGCAATCCCTTCTGCAGAGCAACCAACGATCTTGACCCTCTGTGAACCACCTGCCCTTTTTCTTCCCGCTCCAACGAAAGATGAAAATTTAATACTGTACGTCTGTGTGCTGCCAAAGCTGCCATTGAGCTCTGCAACAGCTCTGCAACTGAAACTTCCATTTGCAAGTGAATTCATTGTGGGGTGTAAAGATAACAAAGCAGCACTAACAGTTCCAAATCAAATCCAAGATCAACCAGCTGGAATACCGAATTGTGTTGAATTTGAATGGACTTAGTCAAAACAGAGCATTATATAGAAGACCAACACCACCATAATGTATCCCAAATCATTTTTCCAATTAAAATACTTAATCATTGACGGGGAAACCAAAGATCCAAAGACTTGGCTGCTAGCCTGTTTGATATCAGAATCCAATGCCCTTGCCTTCAGACAAAGATTAAGCTCTATCCGAATTAATTTAAGTCGATAAAGAATTCCCTTTTCATCACCTGTGTAGGACGTGCCAAGGCTATATTCTCTCCCTGTCGTCTCCCACCAGGAGGAATATTGAATTGTTTTAGCTATTTTGCTCCCCGCCATTTCCATAAATTGATTTACCCAGATTGACTGTAAATAGTTGCTGCAGTAGCGACAAGTATGAAGTCAAGAGTTCGACTCTCGGGCCGGTCGATTCCTGGGCATTAAATAATCGATGATATCCAAATTAAGATATCAACCATGGATACTTCATTTTTTTAATGGATATAATGGGACCCATTTTTTCATAAAATAAAATAAAAATAAATGTTCAAGGTTGATCACGACTTCTTCCTTGGAATCGCCTCCCTTTTTTGACAATTGGCACAAGACCAAGGGGAAAAAATTTGTTCCTTAATCAATAATGGTGATATTTATGTATTTATATAATTTTTTATTTACTTTAGAGTTGATATTGTCAAAATGTTTTTGAATAAGGTAAAAATAGGTTTTGAATGGAACTTGAAACCATTTACATCATAGTAAAAAAATGAAGCATTAAAGTTTTTCAAAATGATATGCCTGCTAGAAAGAACAGAGCAGGACCCAAAAAAATACTAGAAACGACAACAAAAGCAAAGAAAACAGATCTAGCAACACAACCGGTAGCACCCAGCAACAAATAGGACAAAACTAATTGCTTATCATTTTGTCCGCCTTCATTTTCATCTCCTCCATCTTCTGGATTGTTTTTTTCAGGTCCTTCAGCTCCTTCGGCTTCTTAGGGATCTTCCTCTGAGTACGCCCTCTGGTTCTAGTACCTGGACCTGCACTTCCAGCATCGTCTTCAATAGTTATAGTCGTGTTTTCCAGCTGGTTTTTCTCCAGGTAGTTGTGAAGCATATTCAGGTTGATGACAGCCGCATTGAGTCCTTCATTGCTGTGGCTCAGGACTTCGTTAATCATTTTCCCATTGTTGCTAACTTTGACCTTAATTTCCTTCACCTTATTGTCAACGATTTTGTTGATTTCGGCAGTTATCTCCTCCTTCCAACTTTTATTGTTTACCTTATCTAGAATCTTGTTCTCCAGCTTTTCCAGCTTCGTACTTAGGATTTCCGTAGTTTTCTCCAGAGAATGAAGGTGGAGCTTAATCTCCTATATCTCCTGATTGATCCAGTCCTGAGGAATACTCTGACCTTCATCGTTGTTAACCTTGTCCAGATTCATAGCAACCTCCAGGGGAGCGATGAAATCATCTTTTTGACTTTTTCCCTCCTCAGTGGCATTCTGATCAGTACTAGCACCTGTATCTTTTTGTTCCTCCTCTTTTTCATCAATGACAAGGGAGTTCTGACCAGTTTCAATTTCCTCTTCATCCTGCCCCTCCAGAAGGCCCAAAGAATCTTCCTTAAGGGGTTCCCCATCATCTTTACTAGCCAGGTCCAAACCTTCCTCATTATCCAAGTGGGCATCAGTTTTTTCTTCTTCAGTAGGGAGGTCCAGGGCTTCATTCTTATCATCCTTAGTAGGGGAGACCTGGGCCTCTTCTTCCTCCTCCTCAACCCTTTCCTCATCTTTTTCATCGACCTCTTCATCTTTCTCCTCTTCAGCCCCTTCGTCATCTTTTTCATCATCATGGTAGCCCCCATCTTTCCCATCTTCCTCTTCCTCCTTCTCATCCTCAGTTATGACAATCCTGTCCTCTTCCTGCTCAGTGCTGCCAGGAACCATCTCCACATTTTCTTTCGCATCATTTCCTATTTGCAGAGAAATAGGGCTTTTTTCCTTAGTTTCATCTTCACTACTGTCGGAGCTTTACTTTCTTTTTCTTCCTCTTTTTACCATCTTCTTTACTGCAGTCAGAAACTTTTTTTGTGTTTTTCTTCCTCTTTTTGCTAGAATTGGCCTTTCTATCCCCCTCAATAGTCTCTGAAGTTTTACCTTTGACCCTTTTAGGAATAGGGTCTAGGATAATATCTCTGGCATAGTTAGAAATAAGGAGGATCAACCCCTCATGTAACACAGGGTTATTATGCTTCTTCCTATGCTCAGTGATGCTACTACTCAGGGAGCTCAAAAGAAAATACAGGAAGGAAATCCTCTTGTTATACCTAAAGTGGTTAACCAGGATAAAATGTAGGTTGTAGATTTTGGAATAGCGCCCATCAAGCGTGAAATACTCGATCATAACCTTCAACATTTTAGCCCATAAATCCTTAATTTTGGTGATATCTACATAATCCCCCTTCCCTTTAGTCATGAGGGCCTTTTCATCAACAGTTTTAGGAAACAGGTTAAAAGCTTCAGTACCAAGCCTATGGTTACCTCTATGGAAATGGGTTCCCTCCAGGGGTAAGCCCGTTATCTCAGCCATAAGATTAAGAGTAAGGGGGAAAGATTTACCCCATAAATTTACTTTACCTCTAACCCAGCCATCAGCGAATAAGGAAGTCACTTGTTTGTCATAGCCGTGGAGCTTCTCGATATACTGAGAGACCCCTCCCTTTTTCAGCTTCTTCCAGATTTTCCTATCTTGCCTCCATTTGTCACAGTTAGTTGACTCCTCTCTTCTCAGACCACCTCCCATTTTGTGTTTTTTTCTACTATCCTAGCTCGGCTCCTTGCAACTAATCTTCTTCTTACTGCAATGTTTTCTTATGTTATCGTGATTATTTGAATTAACCCAAGCTCTGTATATCATTAAAATCAGAATAATTATCCCACACTTCGCATACATGCAGCCTTCCTTGAGAATTGTTTCATCCTTGTCATCATAACATTAAGTGACATGCCCTTCATTGTGATTAATTTTATCAAATGTGATCAAACTCATGATCTCGAAATTTAAATTTCCTTCCCCTCTCCAAGATTTGATGACGTCACTTTGGGTACCTTTGTTAGCCAGCCTATCCACCGGCTTATTACCTTCACGGTAAATATGGGTGACGTGGCACTCTTCAAAGGTGATGAGCAACATTTTGATTTTATTTATTATATGGGCTATAGTCCAGGAACACTCTGCATTCCCTTTAATATAGTTGACAATATTGAGGGAGTCACCCTCAAGCCAAAGTTTTGATCAACCCATATCTTTGGCCAAAGTAACCACATAAAGCATCGCCTTAGCCTCCACCACGTGGTTAGTTTGAGTCCCCAGCGGAACCGCTATATCCCCAAGGCAATTTCCAGCCCAGTCTCTTATGAGACCTCTCCCTCCAGCTCTTTTAGGGTTTCCTCTAGCAGAACCATCAAAATTCCCTTTTGACCAACCCCAGGAAGGAGTGGACCACATAACATTGTCTCTAGGATTAGGGTAATTTCTGCTCTTCAAGTTCTCCCAAGAAATGGATATATCCTTCTTAAGGCTAGGATTCCAAGAGTTGCAATCCTTTCTACCACTACTTCTATAGTTCTCCATTAAACTTCTGGTAACAGAGTTAGCTATCAAGAGGGGAGTAGCTTTTGTATCTCTGAAAATTCTGTTGTTCCTCTCCTTCCATATCTGCCATGTAAAATGAGGGAAGACAAGTTCCAAAGGTTCCTAGCATTTTTATCATAAAAGGGCTCTGCCATTGCTGGAAAAAGTCCTGGATATTTTGAGGTTTGACCCACTTCAGATTCAGAGATAGAATAATGGTGTCCCAAACTTCTCTAGCAAAGGGGCAATGTATCATCAGGTGGTTGCATGACTCAGCTTCCTCACAACACATGATACATCTATTAGGAATTTGGAAGCCTCTTTTCATAAGGTTATCCATAGTAAGGATTTTATTTTGTACAAGCAGCCAAAAAAACATGTTAATTTTAGGGGTAAGATCTTTATTCCATACCTGAGTACAAAAAGGCGGATCTCCAAAGGGAATGAGAAGAGCCGAAGCAGAAGCAACCGAGAATTTTCCAGAGATAGTAGGCCCCCATATCAGTTCATCACACTCATTATCTCTAATAAACTAGTTATTCAACTGTTTAGTAACCTCTTTAAGTTTGATGTCCCTCAACCCCAAGTCAATCCATTCTTCATTTATCTATTAGTCACTCACAAGGACCCCAATAGAATCTTTGCATTCCTGAATCACATAGCTCCACTCCTCAATCTCTATGAGGGGTTTGTCCAAGATCCATTTATCATCCCAGAAGAGGATTTTCCTGCCATTTCCCACCTTCCATCTAGCCCCTTTACTGATGAGTTTCCTACCCTTACTTATACTTTTCCAAATAAACGACCCTTGGATGTCATTAAAGGAGTGGAGGGTGCTTTCTAAAGAAGCGAGATGGTATTTACTTTTGATTATTGCATTCCATTCTTTCCCTTCTTCAAAGATCCTCCAGCATTGTTTAGCTAGAAGAGGCTTATTGGTAATAGAGATATTTCTGATGCCTAGACCCCCCAACTTCTTTGGCTTACAAACCTTCTCCCAAGCCACCAGGCTAAGTCTCTTCTTCTCTTCAACACTAGTCCAAAGGAATTTTTTTTGAATTTTTTCAATAAGGTCCTTATACTTCAGAGGAATTTTGAAAAGAGTTAGAGCATAAATCGGGAGATTTTGAAGAGTGGCCTTTAACAATTGAACTTTTCCAGCTTGGCTAAGAATCACCCCTTTCCAGCCCACCAATTTATTGTGGATATTGTCAAAATGTTTTGATATATATTTATATATAAATAAATGGTGTAATCTTATGTAATATTGGTTTCCTTTTTGTAGTCTTTTTATTTTTTATTTTTTATATTTAGTTCATATTATTCTTATGTACATATTTAATACACTTTACGATATTCTCGCATTTACTATATTTATCCACACCACTAACTACTTAGATTTGATCACTTGTCTACTCAAGTCATTTAAATGATTGTGAAGTTAACATTATAGCCACAAAATTCACCCCTACCTTTTCAAAGTTCACATTCAGTCAATGGGCCCTTGGTCTTATGGTGAAGCTGAATGGTTCTAAATGAGCCCACTAGGGATCAAGTCTTGTTGAGTGCATGGCTCTGACACCATAATGGATGAGGTCGGGATCGTGCCCTGGGGGGATTTTGGCAGAATGGATACCCCTTAGTCTTTGGCTCTTAGTCGAAGAGGTTCTAAGAACCTTCCAAAAAAAAAAATCACATTCAAATTGTGGCCTACTATAACCTTTTGTTTCTTACCATGAGCCAACTAAGGATATGTTTTGTGAAATTTGATGTCTTGTGCTATTAAGGTACTCATTAGCAATCAATTTAGGTTTGTCATTTCTTGTAGATCCCCTTTCATCCTAGTAGCATTAAAGAATTAATTTATAGTGGAACAAGTTAGATTCTACAATATAGATGATTATCAAAAAACTAGTGTAAGGAATAGAAACAGTAAAATTGTAAATACAATTGGGTTATGAAAATAAAACATGGTAGAGTTTATTTTGTCAAAGAGAAATGCAAATGGTCACAACATGAAATATCATTAAGAGGGCTCACAATAACATTGAATGAATATATGAGTTTGGGGAGGATACATGTAGATAGGCCTCTTGCATGCTCAAGGAGAAGACTAGTCCAATAGCACGAGCTCACTCACAATCACTCTCAATAAAGAGCTAAGTTAACTCAATCAAACTAAGATAGAGGTGTCACCTAACTACCACCAATTAGGGATTGATGAGGTATTATTAGCGCTAATGTACCTCAACTCAAAGTGTACACAAGTGATTATTAGCTACCTAGTAGAAAATAACTAAATATTTATTTAATCCCACTTGTAAACTTTCCAAATAAGTGCTACATCACAATGGGTTATTTACATCACTTGACATAATTACAACTTAAGAGAAAAAAGAAATAGGTCCCAACAACTAAGCTTGATGAGGTACCCATGTACAAAAGATATCTCATAAATGAGGAAATGGGAAAAGTCAATGAGAAAAAAAAAAACCCAGAACAAAGAGAGAAATGAATAAGTAAGTAGCCCTTTAGAAGATTAAGCCTTGCATAACCCCAAAAAATCTTGCAGATGAAAATATGATTTAATTTTTTGTATAAGGTCTATTGAAAATATCAATGATCTTCTTCGAAATTGAGCAATATTAAAGATCAATTACCTATCCATAAATAACCTTCTAAATGTAGTGCATGTGAATCTTTATGTGCTTGTTCTAGTAATGATGGGCCAATTTTTATGATATTTGGATCTAACACTTTGGTTGTCATTAAATAAAATTTATGGCCTTCTAAACTAGATACCATTGAACTAAATTAGAATATGTTGAATCCAAATGGCCTTATAGGTGAAAATAGCATTGCTTTAATACACAACCTCTATAGGGGATAAAGCAATAGAAAATTGTTTCTTTCTTGACCAAC
The DNA here is from genome assembly GCA_027943335.1 of Chamaecyparis obtusa. Classification (NCBI taxonomy): domain Eukaryota; kingdom Viridiplantae; phylum Streptophyta; class Pinopsida; order Cupressales; family Cupressaceae; genus Chamaecyparis; species Chamaecyparis obtusa. Next base: position 21,601 of record BSBK01004061.1, on the reverse strand, counting down.
AATTAAGACTTGAACCAAGGGAGAAGTTGCAACCCAAAGTGAATTTGTGATCCTAGGAATCACCTACCTAGTCCAAATCTATATAACCAGCCAATTCAATATAAATACATGTGTAGTGTATCTCAAAGTTACAAGTACTCTAAATGTAATGGAGAATATGCTTGGCTACCTTCTAGTGCAACTTCTAGGTCTCCTACATAAATGAGGAGACCATGTCCATAGCATATGAAATATTGGGCCTCATGTGAAGTCCTCAATTAATTTGGGCTCCCAACAAGTTATCAATACAAAGTGCCATCAACCAAATATCAAGAGCATTAGGCCTCAAGTTTGACTCTAGAAAGAAAGGGGGTGGATTGGGCTTGCAATTAGCAATGTAAACAATGGAAGAAAATCAACATCATTTATGGACTATATAATGGTGATCCTAAAAGAAAACTAAGATATCTCAACCTTGAGATAAATTAATGCTACAAGCCCAAGTTGGTCATCAAATACTTGTCATGAATTATAATTTTTATTCTCATAATAGGTGAAGAACTCTCTATGATCAATAGTTCATCAAAATAGAGAACTAAAAAATTAGAGAGTCTTCATACTATAGATTGCAAACATTTGAATTTGAATGGAAATGGTAAAATCCAAATGTGAGTAGGAAGGATTCCATTTTGGCATACCAAGCCCGCGATGTCTATTTTAGGTCATAGAGAGATTTGAAAAGTCTATGAACCAAAGAAGAATCTTACAAATAACCCTATTGTTATTCCTGTATATTTCTTCCTCAAGGTCTTCATGAATAGAGGAACTCTTCACATCTATCTAATGAATCTTGTGGTAATTTTTCACAACAATAACAAATGTAAGTCAAATACAATTCATCATTATAATAGGTGCAATGATTTCAAAGTAATTAATATTATGCACCTAGGAAAAGCCCTTTCAACCAATAATGCATTATACTTATCCACTAAAACATCCACTACAAAATTTGATTGATGATAGACATACAAAATTGGCACATAATTAGTACATGACTATTTCTTCTCTGATTGAATAAAAACAACTCTAATTATTCAATCAGTTGTCCTATTTTTATCCCTTTATTAATTAAATAAAATTTTATTATTTAATTTATAAATTCACTATTCATCACTATTCACATGTACATAATTATTTCCTAAACCATTTAATGATATTCCTCCTATAGTCTACTTCACATAAATAAATCTAATTATTTATTTACCTCAATGTCCTCATCCTCATTCCAAAAAGTAAATAAATATTTTATTTATTTAGATTCATATATTCTCCACATTCCATTAAGTGGGCTAATCCACTAAATCACCTAATCACCCACTTTCACAACCTAATCCTAGTCAAACCCCACTCAAATCATGCACATCCCGACATGTGTACAAAGATATGACTCTGTTGTAGACAAGCCATGGGCCTCTATATATGTGACATGGTCTTGGCAACATGTCACATGGGTAAAGGTACTTGCTCATCCCTCTTGGATACTCCAAAGTAGCATTTCCTTCTTGTTCGCCCACTTTCTCCAAGGAGAATCTCTCTCTCTCTCTCTCTCTCTCTCTCTCTCTCTCATACACACACACACACACAATCATCCATTCTTAGAGGAAAAATCTATAAATTGTCCCTTGACCCAAGCCATTTAAACATACAATCTTGAATGCAACTTATGTTGTTGGCATGAGGACCCATATCTCTTTTTTTGTTAATCAAATTTGGTGTTCTTAAGGTTTTCTATGTTTATTTTATAGTTATACAACCCTATCTATGGTTAGGCAGATCTATCACCTACTTGGGTGGCCTTTTCACCTGCTTTGGAGACGCTATCTAGAGACTATTAATATGTGTTTTTACATAGTCTAAGAAATTTCAATTTGGTTTTCTTGCAGGGTATTGATTTTGTAGGTTGTTATGTTGATAAATAGCCTTTTGACCCTTGTATACTTCAAAATTAACCCTCTCTCAATTGAAAATTCCTTATACTTCATGGTTGGGTGGCCCTATCACCTTCTTGGAAACCCTAGAATATAAGGTTCTATAAATTTTGGCTATGAAAATAGCCACCCAAGATCTAGAGGTATGATGGAAAGCATAATCAAATATGATGATTAGTACGAGAATAAATTGTATTCCTATCAATGAATGTAAATCTACAATGCAAATAGAATTGAATGAGATTGAAAAGGGAACCTTGTGGTTATATAGGCCAAGGTGAGACATAAGATTTATAATATTGCGACAAGTATCTTGATTATGAGACATAAAGTGATAAGATAAGATAAGATAAGATGTCACCTAGAAATTTCTAGAAATATTCCTATGTGAGCCCTAAAATTAAATGATTAAGTGTAAAGAATATCTAATAGTGAAACTAGTTTAAGTTACGAATGTACAATGATGGGTCTCAATTACTAGAACATGTACCCATGTACAAATACATTGCAATCTCTCAAAAATGGAGAAAAGGAGATAGCCTAGTGGGACAAAATCTCTTACCAAAAAAGAGTTGAAAAAATAATAATCTTAATGAATAATGAGAAGGATAAAACACTATGTGAGGAAAATGCCATGTATAAAAGAGAAAGAGAGATCATGTATTCTCGACTCAATTTAGAACATATACCAATGGTATATTCTTGAAACTAGATGTAAACAATGGTCCGTAGTCATTTAAAAATGTTCCTCCCATTAGGAAGAAACAAAACAAAAGGTGTATGTATAAAAACTCCCTAATCTTAAAAGGAATATGGAGTCTCTAAAATCTTCTCAAGTGTATCGATGTTGATGTCGAATGTTTCCCTTTCCAATTAGGTGTCTTAAGTCACTCAAGTGTCTCCTCCAAAGATAAAGAGACCATCAAATGTTATTCGTGTTAGGAAAATGTGTGTCAACCTTGCATTTGCATACAATTACTATATTTAGTAAAAAATATTATTTGAGCATAAATTTCCCTATTCTTTTCCCGAAGGTTCAAATGGTCTAGATAAGTATGTTGGTAAATTTTCATTGAAATATCATAGTTTCCATTTTTAAAAATTGCAAAAAAAAATTCAAATTTAAACTTGGAGGCTTTAGAGGCTCCAAAGCAAGCCAAAAATGTGGCTTAATGGCCTAGCGATTTAGAAGGTAAAAGAGCATGTCATGAGATTTTATGTGCTTCAAACGATTCATCAATCACACACCCTATTTGAAAGTTATGGCTTGCATATGTTGGATCTTCTGAAATAGGAAATGTAAAAATGTCTTGAACACACAAATGAGTTGTAAAAGGGAGTTACATGTGTTGGTGTGTGTATTGACACATCATAGGGAATCTTTGATTGAAGATAAGATGGGCACCACTTTATAAGTGGTTTTTAGCCCATGGTTTTGTAATACAGTTTGACTGTTTCATATATTGCATCTCCTATACATTAGGTGCATGAGATGGAGGGTATGTGTAAGAGACTTATAGTTATTCAACTACCTCTATATCTTCAATTGGTGATACTCCTAGGAGAATATTTTTGTGCAAGTATATTGTAATCTATTATTGATTTCTAAATAATACATTGTGTGTCTTTTCGAGTGTGGGATTTTTCTCTCAAAAGGGTTTTCCCCATATAAATCATTGTGTTGTAGTATGCATGTTATTTCTATTAATTTTTTGTAATTGTTATAAAGATCTAAGAAATTTTTTATATTACCCTCTTCTCAAGATTAGTGTAGGAAGTTGTTTCATTACTTATATACTTACGAGTGGTATTCGAGCCTAACCACCTTTGGTTTTAGTTGTGGGTTGTTGAGTTTTTGCACTAATTTAGATTTGAGTGGGAGCTTGTGTCGAAAATACTTTGTGATATTATTGCAAGAAATTTTAGATGGATATTTCATTAGAGAGAATAGTGGTGGAGAAATTTTCTAGAAATATTGTTGAAATGTGGAAGCTCAAGATGGATAATCTACTAATAGATCAAGATTTTTGGAAGGTTGTTGATGAGAATATTGTGGGACCTACTGATCCAGATGAAGTTGTTACTTTTTTGTTATAGACCGTAAATCCAAGGGTCTAATTAGATTGTGCCTTGG
>BSBK01004061.1:0-12500 GCA_027943335.1 Chamaecyparis obtusa | reverse complement strand
ATTTAGACCTATTAGGATATATTAGAACTAATTAGACCTAATTAAGACCTATTAGGACCCAATTAGACCCAATTATGACCTAATTAGACTTATTTAGACCAATTAGGACCTAATTAGCACCTAATTAGGACCTATTAGGACTAATTAGACCTAACTCTAGACCTATTAGACCCAATTAGACATATTAGTCCACCAATTGGTTACACTTTGATGCCTAATTAGACCTAGTTAGACCAATTAGACAAAATATGAACCTATTAGGACCTAATTGTTGGACTACAACTGATTTGGAATTTGATTGAAGGATCTGTGATTACAAGATCACTGAGAAGTTGCTGATTAGATATGTAATATGATTAAATCAGTATTATGTTGTCATTGATGTCAACTAGTTTGACAACACTTATCTTGTAAGTTACTACACCGATACATCTGAAGAAAAGTGGAAAAGAGATGAAGAATAGAGAAATCTACATGAGGAAAGATGTACATGACAGATGAGGATAAGGAACACATTGAGTAAATTTTTGATGAGTTTATGACTTGATGATATTGACTTCATTATGTTGCATTCATCTATAATGAAGTATAGAGCTGAAAGACACAAAGCAGTGTTGTCGGTAAATGAAGCATTTCTAGTATACACTGACAGAGTGTAGTGTATACCGACCACAATATTAACCAAGCAATTTTCACCAATTCATTTCTTTGTTAACCGAATGGAACAAAATGAATTAAATGTTTATTTTAGCCGATAAAAATGATGAGCTGGCAAGAGTATAACATCGAGGTAATAGATAATGTTTGTTACACAGATCAACGACTAACAAAATTCAAAGAAGATCTAACGAAGTAGATTGAAACATGTTATTGACACAAGTACCGAGAAAGTTTAAGCAGCAAAATCTATGAATGTGATTATGCGGAAAAATCTAATGGTGGAGAAGAAAATGATTTACTCGTCTATATAAGAGAACATAATTTCTTTATGAAAATGCTGGAAGAAGGAGAAGTTGCAAAATTATCGCGTGAATAAGGTTTCATGCATTCTGATCATACTGGTTAGTGAGAACTGAGCTGCAGAGAAATTACTGAGCTACAGAGAGTAGTTACCGATGGATAGTAAGTTGATATTGTATTGAATTTGAAGTGATTTATTGATCAGAAGGATTTGAATGGACTAAATATTGATTTGTAATCTACAATTGAAGTTGTATTAAGGCAAGTCATTTTACTGTTACATATTTAACCATTATATACAGTCTAAATCTCTTAACCGAGTGGACTCTGAAAGTCTTATGATGTATCATTCAAAGAATGAACATTGTTATCCTGTCAACCCCATAGTGAATGCTGGTTGGACGATAACTTCTAGTCTAAAATCCTCTAACAAGGTCACACCTGACAATGTGTTTGTAACCTTTAACAGGGTTGGGTCTTAATTGACCTCACTTCAGAAGAGTGAACAATTTTGGGTTGCCGGTCCCAGGTGGTTTTTCCCTTTACAGGGTTTCCACATTAAATCTCTTGTGTTATGTGTTGATTGTGATATTTGTTTGTTATCATACTTTACATGTTACATATTAGATTTGATCGGTAAATAGTTATAAGTATTAGACTGGTAATCGGTAAAAGCACAGACAGTAAGAGTTATTATTGCTTACCGACAAGCAGAAATAGTAGAAATGGTTTTGGATTATACATCTGGAATTGGGACACTGGATAACTGATTCACCCCCCTCTTAGTTATTCTAATAATTGGTATCAGAGCTTAGTTGCTTGGAATAGAGTTTTAATGACTTAAGCATAAAGGTCTCAAGATGTATAAGAGGGAGTACTGAAACTGAATAAAGAGAACTTCACAGTATGGCAAAGCAGAATGAAGCTGCACATATTTGGAATTGGGAACTCAACACTAGATCTGATGCAAAATGGCTACATACAACCACCCATTGGTCCCCTAACTATTGATCAACTGAAGGATAAGCATGAACACAATGTTACTATGATGGAACTTGCTGCTGCCTGTACCGACGCTGAATTTGAAGATATCAAGACATGCACAACTGCCAAAGGAATGTGGGATAAATTAGCACAAATCTACAATGGAGATCTGAATGTCAAAAGAGCCCAAGCTGAAAGTCTGAGAGGCAGATTTGATGAAATGAGAATGAAAGAAGGTGAGAACATTGTCCAATATTCAAATAGACTCAAAGAAGTGGTACATGCTATTAGAGCATCTGATGGAGTGATTGATGATGAAACAGTGATAAGCAAGATTCTCATAACTTTGCTACTAGTTTATGCAATCAGGATTTCTGCAATTCATGAAACAAGAGCTATATCCAATCTCACTCTTGACACTCTAATTGGTAAACTTACAACCTTTGAATTAAACAATTTTGATAACAGTGTTGTTCCTTCTGTTGAATCCGCTTTCATGTCTTCTCTGAAGATTGGAAATTCTAGAAGGAATAGTAAGAATTGTGATAGTGATGACAATACCGATGATGAACTTGATAAGCTTGAAGCACTTATGGCCAGAAGATTTCCCAAAGGAAAAGGAAGGTATAGAGGTAAGCTACCTTTAGCGTACTTCAATTGTAAACAAGTCGGTCACATTGCTGCTAGATGTCCACATAAGAATGATGATGATAGATCCAAAGACTAATCTGAAGGAAGCTATGGAAGAAGAGTCAACAGAGGTTACCGACACAACAACAGAGACAACGGAGATGAAAAAGGCAAAAAGGTATGTTACATAGCCAAAGATATTGAAACTAAATCTAATTCTGATGATGATATAGAAGTTGTATTTGTTGCTATGAAAGATGACTCAGAAGAGGAAGAGAAACATGAAGAGACAACACTGATCTCTAAAGTAAGCAGAAATGAGACATGGATCATAGATAGTGGCTGCACACATCATATGACTGGTGATGTAGAGAATTTTGATCATCTTGTTGAATATAATGGAGGATCTGTGAGAATGGGAAATGATGCACCTTGTATGGTAAGAGGTAAAGGCTCACTGATGATCAATGATAGATTACAATGTGAAAATGCATATTGGGTAGATGGACTGAACTATAATCTGATAAGTGTGGCTCAGCTGAACAATTCAGGCCACCGACTGGCTTTTGAGAGCAAAAAGGTGAAGATTTATGATGATGGAGGAAGACTTGTCGAAATTGGTACACAATCCAGAGGTAATCTATTCTATCATGATATAGATCATTCTTCTTGTTTGTTAATAAAGGATGAAGATGCTTGGTTGTGGCACCGAAGGTTATGCCATGTGAACTTTGACAACATGATCAAGATTAGTAGAAAGAAAAGAGTTAGAAGATTTCCTAACTTGACAAAACCTGATCATGCCATGTGCCATGAATGTCAGAAAGGTAAGATGACTAAGTCTAGTTTTAAAAGCGAGGACTATTCAACAAAGAAGATACTTGAGTTGGTTCATACCGACCTATGTGGTCCTATGAGAACTTAGAGCTGTTTTGGTGATAGATATTTTATTCTTTTTGTTGATGATTATACTAGACTGATGACTGTTATGTTCTTGAAAGAGAAATTTGAAGCTTTCAAAAATGTTGAAGTGGTATAAAGCTAAGGTAGAAAAGGAAACCAGTAAGGAAATAAAGTGCTTAAGATCTAATAGAGGAGATGAATTTATCTCTGATGAATTTACTAAATTTTGCAATGAGCATGGAATCAAGAGGCAGGTATCTGCACCGAGGACACCTCAGCAAAATGGCATTGTTGAAAGAAGGAATAGGTCTATAATTGACTGTGCTAGAACTTTGATGATATAGAAGAACATGCTCAAACATATTGGAGGGAAGCTGTTAGCACAACTGTATATGTTCTTAACCGAGTACAACTGAAGGACTCTAACTGGACACCTTATGAACTATGGTTTGGACACAAACCTACTATGAGTTATTTTAGAATTTTTGGAAGTAAATGTTTTATCTTGAAAGATGAGAGAAATGGAAAATTTGATTCTAAAGGAGATGGAGGAATATTTCTTGGATATTCTACTACAAGTAAAGCATACAAATGTTTGAATAAGGCTACAAATAAAATTGTTGAAAGTACTAATGTTCATGTTGATGAGTTTGATGACAAGTACATAAAGGAAAGTACAAAGGAACTAGAAGACTATGGTAGATTCACTTACATTGAACATCCAGAGTATCTACCGACATCGCAAGCTGTAACAACTGATTAGCAGGGAAATAATGTAGTACAATAGGCACCACAAACCGATGAACATGAAGAAGTTGTCGAGCAAGGAAATAACCTTGAGCAGGATGAACAAGAAAGGAGAAATCAAGTCTTGGCTAGTTTTGTCAGGAGACATCATCCTGAAACACAAATCATTGGAGACAGACATGCTGGAATGCAAACCAAAAGCAAAACAAGACAAGGTACATGTCTAATTTGTGAATTTGAACCTAAAACTGTGAAAGTTGCATTAGAGAATGAAGAATGGGTTAATGCAATGAAGGAGGAAATAGAGAAAATAAAAAAGAACAAAACCTGATCCTTAGTACCCCGACAAAAAGATAAGAATGTTATCGGTACTAAGTGGATATACAGGAATAAATTGAATGAAAATGGTGAAGTCACAAGAAATAAAGCTAGATTAGTATGCAAGGGATATGCACAAGAAGAAGGCAGGCATTGACTATGGTGAGACATTTGCACTAGTTGCTAGATTAGAAGGAGTTAGAATGCTACTTGCATATGCTGCACATAAGAAATTCAAAGTCTATCAAATGGATGTGAAGTCAGCCTTTTTGAATGGTATACTTGAAGAAGAAGTCTACATTGAACAACCTGAAGGATTTGTTGATCCCGACAATAAAGACATGGTATGTAGATTACATAAAGCTTTATATGGACTAAAGCAAGCACCGAGAGCATGGTATGAAAGACTGCATACTTACTTGTTAAGTATTGGATTTATTAGAACAAGTGAAAACATCAATCTGTATGTGAAAGGTGATACTGATGATACTATTAACATTGCTGAAATTTTTGTTGATGATATTATCTTTGGTGGCTCAGATCTTGTCTGCAAGGCATTTGCTGATGAAATGCAAAAGGAATTTGAGATGTCTATGTTCAGAGAGATTAAGTTCTTTCTTGGACTTCAAGTGATTCAATAGAGTGATGGCATATTCATCACACAATCTAAATACATAAAGGAAGTACTGAAGACATTTGGCATGGAAGATGCTAAACCCTGTGGGAACATCGATGGCTAGTGGATGCAAATTGACAAAGGAGGATGAAACTACTAAGATAAAATTAGACACTTTACTGATCTATGATTGGCAAGTTAATGTACGTAGTTCACAGTAGGCCAGATATAGCACATGCTGTGGGAATTGTTGCAAGATTTTTTGCTAACCCTAGAGAAATCACACATGATTGCTACAAAAAGGATCTTAAGATACTTGAAGAAAATAGAAAATTATGGATTATGGTATTCTAAGGAAGGGAAGTTTGAACTGAAAGTTTACACCGATGCTGATTGGGCTGGAAATGTGGATGATAGAAAAAGCACCACCGGAGGAGCATTTTTCTTTGGTGAAAGACTTGTAACCTGGACAAGTAAAAATAAGGCTTGTATTTCTCAGTCTACAACTAAAGTAGAGTATGTTTCTACTGCTACCAATTGTTCAAACATTGCATATATCAAACAAATGTTAGAAGGAATGAATGAGGTAATCATTGACCCGGTGATTATATACTGTGACAACACTAGTGCTATTAATATTTCAAAGAATCCTGTGATGCACTCTAAGACAAAGCATATATCTATTAAGTATCATTACTTAAGAGAACAAGTGCAAGAGAAGCAAGTAAAGTTAGAATTTTTTACATCTAAAGAACAACTTGCAGAGATTTTTACAAAGCCCCTACCGAAGGACACATTTGAATACTTGAGGACTAGACTTGGGGTTCTGTCCCTTGTCTATCGGTCACTAAGGTGATCTGGATGTTGCATCAGCCAACTTTTATCAGAAGATCATTCATGTTGATGCAACATAGTTCACACTTTGAATCATGTTCAAGGTTGTGATTAAGTTTGATAACTTGAACCGATGAGAAATCAGTATACAAAGATACAGAGGAAGTACTGAACACCACAGGGAGTTACTTGGCTACTACAGAGCTAATTGTTTATTTGATTCTTTGGCATTGTTGTCAAAGGGAGAGATAACATATGAAATGAAAAGGGGAGAGATAAACCAAAATATGAAAAGGAACAAGCACCGATGACAATTATCTAAGGGAGAGACAATCTGAATGAGACAGGGTATTGAAGATCAGTTACAAAGATCAGAAGCAGGAACATGAGAACTGAAAAGATCACAACTAAAAAAAGGTAAAGCTATATTACTTAATGCTAGTTTAGTAACGTAGTGATTAAACATATTAAGTCTATTCGACTTACAACATTTGTTCACAAAGTTGTAGAATGTATGTTTGGTATGTGTATGGTACATTTCATATTACTTGAAGTTGCCATCAATGCCAAAGGGAGAGATTGTTGGACTACAACTGATTTGGAATCTGATTGAAGGATCTGTGATTACAAGATCACTAAGAAGTTGTTGATTAGATATGTAATATGATTAAATTAGTATTATGTTGTCATTGATGTCAACTAGTTTGACAACACTTATCTTGTAAGTGACTACACTGAGACATATGAAGAAAAGTGGAAAAGAGATGAAGAACAGAGAAATCTACATGAGGAAAGATGTACATGATAGATGAGGATAAGGAACACATTGAGTAACTTTTTGACGAGTTTATGACTTGATGATATTGACTTCATTATGTTGCATTCATCTATAATGAAGTATAGAGCTGAAAGACACAAAGCAGTGTTGTCGATAAATGAGCATTCTAGTATACACCGATGGAGTGTAGTGTATACCGACCACATTATTAACCAAGTAGTGTTCGCCGACGCATTTCTTTGTTAATCGAGCGAAACAAAATGAATTAAATGTTTATTTTAGCCAATAAAAATGATGAGTTGGCAAGAGTATAACATCGAGGTAACAGATAAGTGTTTGTTACATAGATCAACGGTTGACAAAATTCAAAGAAGATCTAACGAAGCAGATTGAAATGTGTTATTGACACAAGTAACGAGAAATTTTAAGCAAAAAAATCTATGAATGTGACTAAGTGGCAAAATCTGATGGTGGAGAAGAAAATGATTTACTCGTCTATATAAGAGAACATAATTTCTTTATGAAAATGCTGAAAGAAGGAGAAGCTGTAGAATTATCACGTGAATAAGGGTTTCATGCATTCTGATCATACTAGTTAGTGAGAACCAAGCTGCATTCTGATCATACAGTATTGAATCTGAAGTGAATTATTGATCAGAAGGATTTGAATGGACTAAATATTGATTTGTAATCTGCAATTGAAGTTGTATTAAGGCAGGTCATTTTACTGTTACATATTTAACCATTGTATACAGTCTAAATCTCTTAACTGAGTGGACTCTAAAAGTCTTATGATGTTTCATGAATGAACATTGTTATCCTGTCAACCCCATAGTGAATGCTGGTTGGACGATAACTTCTAGTCTAAAATCCTCTAACAAGGTCACACCTGATAGTGTGTTTGTAGCCTTTAACAAGGTTGGGTCTTAACCGACCTCACTTCAGAAGAGTGAACAATTTTGGGTTGCCGGTCCCAGGTGGTTTTTCCCTTTACAGGGTTTCCATGTTAAATCTCTTGTGTTATGTGTTGATTGTGATATTTGTTTGTTATCATACTTTGCATGTTACATATTAGATTTGATCGGTAAACAATTATAAGTATTAGACTGGTAATCGGTAAAAGCACAGACAGTAAGAGTTATTATTGCTTACCGACGAGGAGAAACAGTATAAATGGTTTTGGATTATACATCTGGAATTGGGACACTGGATAAATGATTCACCCCCCCTCTCAGTTATTCTAACACTAATATGACCTAAAAGGACCCAATTAGACCCATTAGGACCTATTTATACCTATTAGGACCTAATTAGACTTAATTAGACCAATTAGGACCTATTAGGACCCAATTAGACCCAATTAGGACCTATTAGGACCTATTTAGACCTATTAGAACCTATTAGGACTAATTAGACCTAACTCTAGACCTATTAGGACCAATTAGACCTATTTATACCTATTAGTCCACCTAATTTGACTTAATTAGACTAGTTAGACCCAATTAGGACCTATTAGGACCCAATTAGGACCTAGTTAGACCTAATTAGACTTATTTTGACCAATTAGGACCTAATTATGACCTATTAGGTCTAATTAGACCTAGCTACATACCTATTAGACCCAATTAGACCTGTTAGTCCACCAATTGGTTACACTTTGATGCCTAATTAGACCTAGTTAGACCAATTAGACATAATATGAACCTATTACGACCTAATGTGACGTACTAGGACCCAATCAGACCCATTAGGACCTCTTTATACCTATTAGGACCTAATTAGACTTAATTAGACCAATTAGGACCTATTAGGACTTAATCAAAATACTTAAACATGGGATTCATTTTATTGATTATCAACTAACAACAAGGTTTATCAGTAAAGCCATCTTGTAATTGCCACTATCCCATCTCTTCATCTAGTGACAGGACATGGCATTTGTAAGTGGAGACTTGATACTGATGACCATGAGAGAATATTAAATGTTATTTGAGAGAGAGATGAACCACTTGATGTGGACTAAATCACACATGAAATATGAGTTGTACTAAATTTGTCCACGGGCAAGACCAGAGATTTTCTTATCTCCGTTCTTTCCTACCGGTGCCCATAGTGAATGGAGCAATTTTAAATTTTTTATATATATCTAAAAAATGTCTTACTTGGATATGATTTATTACTTATCTACCTGAATATGAACGTGTATTGAATTCATGTTTCAATTTACTTTATTAAATCAAATCTCTAAGTTGATTAATTCTAGGTCATGTGGATACAAGCACTCTAACTTTGGAATATGAATTTGTGTGCATTGAATTTTCATGTTACAACTTAGTTAAAAGCATGATACTTTATTTTTATAGTTGATTACATTAGGACACATGTTTTAAATATAAAATCTACAAAGTACATCAACATTAAATTAAAAGTACATGCATATTATCAAATGTATATATAAATATAAGTAAGATGATCAAACATAGGTCTCAATTATATAGCTCACATGTGTCATTTACATCATTCATAACTTTCATAAACATGTAATCAAACATCATTCATGTGTTGAATCAAACACATTTATAGATTAAAAACACATAGATCAAGAACTTGTATGTAAACTATATGTATATATATTTAACATAAAATTCATATATAATCCAACATGTACACATGTAATCTATTGAAAGTATTGAATTTACATTTATATATTAAAAACACATAGATTGAAAGTATGTAAGTTCATTACACATGCACTCATATAGAGTGAAAGTATATAACATGCAAGAAACATCAATCATAGATCAAGTACTGTAAACATGAAACATATGGACCAATCATGTGTCAAACATTCTATCAAAAGGGTTTAGAAATGAAATATAACATTAAAACACATGTGAATCTATGTAATATGTAATATGTCTAGATCAAATATGAAATTTCCTAGGACTCATCATGACGACTCCTCACTAAGAGGTCAGACCCAGAGTGACTATCATGTTGTGAAGGATGTGCAGATCCCTACAGAGATATATATATAAATTAATATATAAACATTGTACACATCTTAAGTTTGATAAAATATGATAAGAAAACATATTATAAAGTGTGTAAACACATAGTACATGTATAGACATCAATAAATTAAAAACTCACCTGTCCACTACTGATGTCATCATCGAGTGAGTCCTGACGATGTACACGATCAGTGCTCAAAGAAGGAGTAACAAGAGGCATATCCTGGTAGAGAAAAAATATATCACACACACACACACACAAATTTACATATATATATCATGTACATTGAAATTTTGAAAATAAATAAGTTAAATTAGAACATTAAATATATATAATCTGATTTATTACTTGTGTAGATGGTGGCACCTGATAGTACTTAGACCTCCTAGCCTCGATCCTATCAACCGAGATATCAAGATTTTGCTGCGTCTGGTCCAAGCTCAACTCTATATCTGCAACATAAGTAGACCACACACATCTCTCTAATGATGAATGCAACAGACTAACCCAATGAGATGGCATGGAAGTTGTATCATCATGTGTCAACAAATCTAGGTAATGCGTAGTGGTCATGCTGAAGTCAACATCATGAAGGCCAACATCAAAGAACTGGTGCCCTACATTGACTGAAGGATTTTTACGTTGTGCCTCTCCCTGTGTAGTAATAGAGTGGTCAGTAGGTGGATCCTCACAAGCATTGCCACTATGGCCATGATCTAGGTGAGAAGGATGTGGCTGAGCATATCTGACAGTACCCACACGAGCTCTAACATTCGATATGGGGATATCATGCTCTGCTGCTATAAATTCATATGCATCCAATAGATCCTCAACCAACTAGTCAATGTGACCCATGTCATGTCCCCTATAAGTCCCTCTAGGCTAGAAAGTGAAGGGATGTTCATTGCACTATACATTTCATGTGTGGTCCTACTAGAGGATTCTCCACCTGACGATCTGGAGAGTCATCAAGACATCAAGTACTGACCAACCTGATCACCTAGATCTAGATGCGGTAGCTACTACAATGTCCCCCACACTATCAATCACACCTCAAAGCTGGGTGCTATGAATAACATCATCTACAACAAGACCCAATGAAGGAGCTATAATAGGTGCCCTCTAACCAACAATTGGCCCTGCGTACTTGCCTCTAGCGATCAACTCAACAAAAAGAATCTTTATCAACAAGTCTGCCACACCCCTATCCTAGATGTGCTGACAAATTAGTGTAATTAATAGCCCTCCCTAAATGAACCTCAACAAAAATATACTATGTAAAGTATAATGGAATCTGGTTGTTATTTGGATAACGACCATGAGTAGCTAGAAACTGTGGGTATATCAATACTGAGATAGCATGATCCTGACACCTAGTAACTTGATATCCCTTCACATACTATAAGTCTGCATAAGATGGGAAAAATTTCCTTTTCAGGGTCGCTTTAGGCACTAAAGCTTGTGCCTCCTTAAGAGAAGACCAGATCCAACCTCTTGTTTCTTCCTCTCAAGTATGGCCTCTATAACATCTAGGGTGTAGGGAGTGGTACCATGAATATCATCTCTAATACTAATCAAGCTAGGAAGTATGGATTGACATGTGCTCTTATAGACACTAGAGCTAGTCAGATTATTTATGGAATCTTGCAACCATATCAATTTATCTATTAGTGTGTGCAAATAGTTCCTCAGGGGGAGTCAGTGAATCTGCCATGTGATGTGTAATAATATGTCTGATACATCTATATATGTATACCTGAAAGATTTTATTTATTATCAAATGAAGTATACATATATGTTTTCCTAATTTAATTTAAATAAAATGAAAGTACACATTTCGCTACATTATTTCAAAGTAAAATCAATTACATAAATTACATTTAAATGTAAATAAACATGCACTACATATATGTACACACACACACATGTATACATATACATACATACATGTGAAAATCTAAAGTACATATAAATACATACACATGTGTACATATATATGGCATGTACATGTACATGTGTATATGTATATACTCATACATATATGTATGTGTATATACATATACATGTGTACATATATGTATATGTATGTGTATGTACATATACATGTGTACATACATGTCATATATGTGTATGTGTATATATGTGACAATGTATACATGTATATATACATACATGTACATATATATATACATACATGTACATATATATATACATACATGTACATATATATATACATACATGTCATATATATATATATATATATATATATATAATATATATATATATATATATATATATATATATATATATATATATATATATATATATTATATATATATATATATATAATATATATATAACACACACACACACACACACATATGTGACATACCTATATGTCATATACATGTGACATATACATATATACATGTCATATACATGTGTACATATACTCATGTATATGTATGTGTATGTACATATACATGTGTAACATACATACATCATATATATGTATGTGTATATATGCATGACATGTATACATGTATATATACATACATGTACACATATATATGACATGTATGTACATGTATATGTGTACACACACACACACACACACATATATATATATGACACACATGCATATACATGTGTATATGTACATACATGTATACACATATATACATACACATGTACATATATATGACATGTATGTAC